>JAYMTH010002157.1:0-13121 GCA_036897465.1 Pelargonium australe
CTAGTGTTACACCGTTCCCCACGATCCTAGTAGTTTATGGTGCAGAAACTACTTAGATCGTGGGGTCTAGTATTACACCGTTCCCCACGATCCTAGTAGTTTCTGGTGCAGAAACTACTAGGATCGTGGGGTCTAGTGTTACACCGTTCCTCACGATGTGTAATAAGAACTTGTTTTGCACAGCCTCAATGCAAATATAGAGTTTTATGAATCCTGCATGGTATAACAAAGTTTAACATAAAACTGAATGCAGGAGATTATTCCTATAAATCCTTGCCCCTCTTTCGCATGCCGGAAGATTTAAAGGCTGTTGGTTGAGACCTCCCGAGAAACTTATTATGCGAAACAGTTTCTTTCCAAACCTGCAAAACAAATTTACATTAAATAAAGAAATAAACATGCAGATGAGCCTAGTTAAATAGTGAGTCTGTCAGTTATATGTGAATAGAAAACTTGCAATGAGGATCCAAATCCAATTATGGGAAGAAAAAAAGTTTACGTTGAAGGTTTTGCACATAACACCAGTTTTTCTTTAATTTATATTTATCAGTTGTTCTCGCACTATGAATTACAAGTCTCCACTCCAAATACACTCTCCATTCAGTTGAACAATGTGATGGAGTCTCTTTGTCCATTGCTAAGGTTCTTGAAATGACATGCATAACACATTCTTTCGGAAATGACTTGCATGGATTTTCATAATATAATTCCAAGCAAAATGACATATATGGATTCTGATAATATACATATAATTCCACACAAACAGAAAACCTAAGTAAATAGGTATAGTATTCCCATCCATTACAGTGTTCTCCTATGAAATGCAATGAACCAGCGTTTTGAATTTATCTCTTGAGATTTTGAATTGCATGCTACTATCTGCAATTAACTGGAAAATAAGCTACTCAATGTCTCAATTCAAAATCAAAACTGCAATAGACGAATTCAATTTCTACGTGAATCCAAAACACAAGTAACACGAAACAATACCAAAGCAGAATCAGAATTTGGAAACTCAAAGAGAAATGAGATATTTGTGGTTTGTCCTTTGCTTTAAGTGTTCTTCTATGAAATGCAATGAGTCAATGCTTTGAGTTTCTCAATTAAGATGTAAATTGCATACTATTAACTGAAAATTAACTTATTCAGTATCTCAATTCAAAATCAAAACTACAATTGAAGAATTCAATTTCCACATGAATCTAAAACAATGAACAAAAACAATTTCAAAACGGATTCAGAATTTGAAAATTCAAAGCAGATATAGTATATAATAGTTTTACCACTAACCAAACCAATAGTTCAACTCAATGCTTTAGAGTTTTCCCTCCATAATATACTATTTTCTGCAAATATAGTCACATGAATGAGACTATTCAATCGATTCAATATAAAAAGAATGTTCAATTTACAAGCGACTCTAAAACACAAGTAACACAAAACAATGCCAAAAGCAGATTCAGAAATCGTTAACAATATCTGTTTTATCATTAACCATAGCACTAGGTTGACCTTTATTTTCTCTCCATTGTATACAAGCAAACACACGCTCTGGAAACCAGACTATTCAACATTTCCAACAACTACAAATCAAAAGATAGTTCAATCTCTTCAAAACTGCAATTGCTAATTTCAACTTCCACATGAATATATAACACAAGCAACACAAAACTATAACCAAAGCAGATTCAGAATTCAGAAACTCAAAACAGAAATAGTATATAACAGCTGTTTTATCATTAACTGAAGCACTAGTTTGACTCAATTTTATCTCCATTATATACCAGAAATGAGATTCTTCAACATTTCAAACAACTACAAATCTAAAGATATTTCAATTTCTTCAAAGCTGCAATTGCGAATTTCAACGAACTCAGTGTAACTAAAACACAAGCAAACGCAAAACAGTACCAAAGCAGATTCTGAATTTGAAAATTGAAAGTAGAAATTGAAGATAATGACTGTTTTACACTATATTTTGCAAATACAATCACAGGAAATGAGACTATTCAACATTTCAAACAATTAAAACTCATAAGATAGTTCAAATTTATTCAAAACTGCAATTCCGAATTTCAGTTTCCTCGTGAATCTAAAACGCCAGCAACGCAAAACAGTACCAGAACAGTTTCAGATTTTGGTAATTCAAGCAGAAATGAGAGATCTAGTCTGTCATTTACCTCTCCGCTGGTTTTAACCGATTGTGGCGAGCTTTTCTTCGTAGATCTCTATTGAAACATATATGTCGGATCAAGCAGCGAAACCGCCATGAGAGGAGGAAAATGAGGATCGAGAAGTAAGGAAGGGGATGAGCGAATAGAAGCTAAGCTCTGCAACTCGAACACTGGCTAGGAGATATGGAGAGAGAGAGAGAGAGAGTAGAAACTGGAAATTGGGCTGTTACGAGTGTATTTATACTCTGCGCGCCCAATCGGGCTTCGATCCGCAATTTTGGCGCGAATGTTTTCGGGAAATTACTTTTTATTGATTTGATTTTGAGAAAAAAAGTATTTCAGCCGCTAAATGGTCAATTAGGTGATGTCACGTCAGCGATTTATACTCATACCCGTTTCAGTAAATTTTTGGGCGCGGAGCGCTCCGTCTGGATCCATTTTCTATGTGTCCTGGCTGAGACTTCTAATCCTCTTTGATTTTAATAAATTATAACTATTATAAATTATGTTTTTTTATCAGCGACGGGACATCATACTCGAATAGCGTTATCGTAAATCTCACCTCATACCGTCGACCTGAGACCTCATAAAGAATCCAAAATGGTATTAACCAATAGATCCAACATGTATTGGTATAAATTGTGCGTTTAATTTTGTCTGAATACTTCATGGTTCAATGTGATTCAACTATGGACTCGAGAACCATAATTTATGTTTGTGTGTTTTGTTCGTATCGCGAAAAATTGATTGTGTCTCGCACGACCTAACACAAATATGTTGTGTTATAATAATCACGTTGAACAACTGTTGATAACGTGATTTGAACTTAAAACATGAACATTGCACATATAACACTATAACTAAATAAGTTGGGTTGACACCACACGACTGATGCGAACACAACCCAACATATGTTGTATCATATAATTAACATGTTTGGCACGACACACCACTTTTGACATAATAATAGAATTAATTTGCCATTATATTTTAAGTACCCATGTTACAACACGCGTAATTAAATGCTTGTTGAACATAACACTGTTGTTAAACATATCGAGTTTTCTATAAATAAAAAAATCAAATATGGTCATTTATATTCCTGGTCGTAGGGGCCTTTTCGTCTTTTTACTTACCGGGCCCATGGACATGAGTGGCAATAGTGTAAATACAGAAACAGTGCCGTTAAATGGCTCCGTCTGATAAAAACGGTAATATTGGGGACAGTGTACAGCCGCCTTTACCATAATTGCCCCCTCCGTACGGGTCATGCTCAAACGACGAGTCGTTTTCATAGCTTTTATGATGTTCATCTTCTTCGTCGTTTCTCCACTTCCTCGCCAGTGGCTACATGTTCCTGTCCACGTCATAGTATCAATTCCAATGTCACATTGCACATGTTGCAACTTTTTTCATGCTACATATATTATATAGTAGGTTGGATTATAGTGCAATTGAAGTTTCAAATTGAGTTTTTTTTTTTTTTTAGTCGGGTCCAGTTAAGAATACGTAATACAAACCTTACTCACGAGGAGCGCGGATGTTTGTTAAAAATATTACGTTCGAATTTTGTTGATTCGTCTGACTTGACAAAAGAATAACCGAGTTTATTTTATAATATTACTCAAGCCTATAAAACTGTGGATCGAGCTTTGAGTGTTTGTGGTTTTGGGTCCAGAAACGCCAAATGTATATTGGGTCTTTGTTTAAGACCAACGTCTAAATGAGACGAACAAATATGTGTTATAGTATTTTATAAAAAGTTAATATCAATATTAAACTAAGCTACGTACTTTGTAGCTTAAACAATTATTTTGAGACGAATTCGTGTGTTTTCTTGGACGTTTTTTTTTTGCCCATGCAATATTATTACGTTGGTCAGTAACAATTTGCGAAATATTTTGCAAGTGAAAAGATTGTGAGCTAAAATCATGCTTAAACGATTTGGGTTAAAAATGTATGCATGCATGTTCATAATGTTACCATTTAATTTGTTGGTACATACTTATTAGTATAGAGTTGAATCAATAATTGTTTGTGATCATTGGCTCATTGCGAACTTTATTTGACAAATTCATGATGATCAATGTTGGTAGTTCTCTCCACCCTCTACGACGACTCTATGTACAAAATGTGTAATGTTCGGGCTATTGAATAGTCAATTGCGGTAAAATAGTGACAATTATTCTAAACATGTGAAGTAATATCTAATATTACCCATTTATTTGTCGAAATTAACATTTTTTATTGACATAGTATTCACTTAAAAAGCTCTTTAATATTTTTCTTTGAAATATTATAAGAGGTTGTTGTTCACTAATATTTTGTTGAATGTGGTCCAAATTATTTTTGTCTCTTATTATTAAGTGTTTTTTTTTTTTTTCATTCTCAAATATTTATTCCAACAATACTCTAACATAACGTTGATTTCAACTATTGGATTTTATTACAACAAGAACACATAGTTATAGTAAAAAAAAACATAACTTTGACTAACTAATAAAATGTGTATCAGTTGACTGATATAACTTTATATCAGTTGCAATTTAACCAAATCAATGAGGTGATGATACCTCATTAAATTTCACATATACCCACCCAAGTGATTTTGTGGGAGCGAAGCGACACATCCGGATCCATGATTTTAAATAAGGTGTGATCATCATCTCATTAGTGCAACTGATATAAAGTTATATAAGTCAACTGATGTCCATATTACTCTTCATTAATTACATAACATATGAAAAATTAAATAAAACACAAATTTAGTAGATTTGACAATATTAATTTTGATATTATTGTTGACTCTTGTTTGTTTTGTTTTCATTTTCACAACCGATTCATTTTGTTCGTTTTTTGCAATTGCAGATATGCCGTCTTATCACTTTATCTTCACTAGTTTATGAAAAACTACTCACTACAGTTAAATCATATACGAGTTTAACATGTACGACGCTAACACAACCCGTATATTAAACACGTTGAGTTAATAATTAAAAAATTAATCCAAAATAAACTAAAATCAAACCCCAAAACACAACACAAATGGTCAACCAATTGCATTTTTTCAAAAAAAAATAAAAATACATTTTTATTTTCTTTTGAAACTTGAACAAAATAACAAAAACGAGGTGGGGTTGGCGGAGAAGGAGAGAGAAGAATCAGACTATGCACGTACGCGCATGCAGGCAATAATGGCGCATAGTATGCATCGGCGCATTGTAGCAAACATCGCCAGCCAAAACAGTCTCTAGAGAGAGAGAGAGAGGAGAGAGAGACGACCCATCTGTGTCCTTTCTCTGGCTACAGAAACAGAAACAGAGACAGAGACTCACTCTGTAAAAAGCTCTGTTTTGCTCTGCCACTTCCTCTGTTTTGGCCATAATTAGGCTTTGAGAAGAAGACAAGCAACACTGCACATAGAGCAAGGTTTTTCATGAGATGGGTTTGGGACCTTTTGGTCTGGGATGGTTGAATTGAGCCTGGAAGGTTACTGGGTTTGGGGTTGGTGGTGGTGGCGCTGGAGGAGAAGCTGTGTTTTGTCCCACATTGAAAATTAAGCTCTGTTTTTTGTTTCTTTCTGCTTGACTTTTTGTTGTGGGTCTCTTTATTTTGACTCATTCAGCTCTCATTTTCATGTGAGAGTTTGTGTGAGAGAGATGGGTAGTGTTGTTGATGAGGCTGATGAGGAGAGTGATGAGACCAGGAGTAGAGAAAGCAACCAAGGTCAGTATGTTTTTGTTTGTTTGTTTGTTTATTTTCCTTTTGCATTGATCTAGTTTATGGGTTTCAATTTTCATGCTGAGGTTGGGGTTTTGGAGCAAGTGATTGCCTTTTTTTATTTTGAAAGAAAAGGGAATTCAATTTTGTGGGTAAAGATTGTTTTTTGTTATTGAGTTCATGGGTTTTATGCTGAGGTTGGGGTTTTGGAGAAAGTGACTGTCTTTTTTCACTTAAAAGGAGATTTGATTTTGTGGGTAGTGATTTTTTGTCCTTCTGATTCTGATTTTCAGTGAAAAATGTTTGCATGTTGATATGTTTTGTTATTTTTTGTTTGCTTTCAGATGCATCAGTTTTATAATGTATTGAGTTTGTTGGGTTTTGGTTTTGTAATTGCATTTTTTGGGGGTCTTTGAGGTTGGGATTTTGGAGAAAATACATGATTGTCTTTTTTCACTGAAAAGGAAATTGAACTTTATGGGTAGTGATCTTTCTGTTTCTAATCTTCAGTGCAAAATGTTGTGCATGTTGATATTTTTTGCTCTTTTTTTGTTTGTTTTCATATGCATCAAGTTTATACTGGTTTGAGGTTGGGATTTTGGAGACAATGATTGCTTTTTTCACTGAAAAGGAAAATTAATTTTGTGGGTAGAGTTTTTTTTAGTCTGTTTCTGATTTTTAGTGAAAAATGTTGTGCACATTGATGATTTTCTTATTCTTTTGCACAGTAGCTAATGAGATGTTTTTGTTCTTTTTTGTTTGATCATACACACATTTGGTTGGGTTTGGTTTTGAAATTGGCTCTCACAGGCAATAAATTTTGTTGGAGAAAAGGGGATTTATTAGTTATTACCTAAACTAAACAAGACAAGGGGACATTTTTTACACTCCTGATTCTGCTTCTAATTTCAACTAATCTATGAACTATATCTGGTATTTTCTTCTTCTGATAAACCTGGATTGAACCTTGAAGATGATTTCGTTTACTTGATTGTGAATTTAACATTTAAGTGCTCGGGTTTTTATTAGGTTAAGATTCTGATTAAGAGAAATAAACCCATGTGGCCTTTCAGGGGTTTTGTTTTGTATTTCATTTGAGCTTCATAAGTTGCAAAGAGTGATTGTAGGGTTCTTGTCCATTTAGTTAGTGTTTGGATTAGAGTTTTTGTTCAAAATTTGAAATCGAGTGTGGGAATGGGAATGAGATTCTCATTCTTCATGTTTGGATTGGAACTTTTTGGCCATGAATTCCTGTTCCGATTCTAAATTGTTTGATTCATTCGTACCTTAATATCGATTAGTCCTGATTGTCGTGGAGTCCTCGTTACTTTGATGGGTTCTCAATTCCCATCATTTGGTTAATCTTTGAATTGCTTCTTAGTCTTTGTTTGCATACACCAATATTTAACTTATCACATTCTTCCACTGTTTCTATGTTATAATCTCAGGTGAGAATAATGGTTTATATGGCGAAATATGGCATGCATGTGCGGGTCCTCATGTATATGTTCCACGGATTGAGGAGAAGGTTTGCTACTTCCTTCAAGGTCACATGGAACAGGTTCTCTTCTCCCACTTATCACCTTCTGTTTCATTCATTGAACTACTTAGGAACAATATGATTTCTGTTTCTCTTTCTCATGAATTGTCCTGGAATGTCGGTCATTACAAATGCACCTTACAATTACATGCCAAGAAACATATTAGCATTCTTTTTTCCTGAATCCATGCTTATTTGAACTGTGGTACAGGTTGAGGCATACATGAATCAAGACGGTAAAATGGAAATGCCTGTTTACAATTTACCTTCTAAGATCCTATGTAAGGTTGTCCATGTCCACCTGAAGGTATACTTCTTTTTTCCTGCTAAATGTTTTGCCCAATATCAACTATGTTTATTGGATTTGGGTTTCTGTATAGCGTAAATTATCTGGTTTTTTAGTTGTTTGTGTATTTTGTTTTAAGCTGCGGTTTTGCAGGCTGAACCCTATACAGATGAGGTGTTTGCACAAATCACTTTGCTTCCCTTAGATAAGGTTAGCTAGTGAATCATTCAATCTTTATTTGATTTCTCGATGGACCTATTATACTTAAAAAGGAAGAAAATGTTTCGGTTCCTTGCAGCAAGATGAGCTGAGTTCAACGGATGAGAACTTTACACCGGTGCCTCCAAGGTCTAATTCACGCTTGTTTAGCAAGATACTCACTCCATCAGATACAAGTACACACGGTGGATTCTCTGCTCCTAGGCGACAAGCAGAAGAATGTCTTCCATCTTTGGTTGGTCTCCTCGCTATGAATTTCTTAAGTACATAGCTTTACAAAATTAAGACACGAAACATGTGTTCTTTATACTAGTTGATAACAAAGAACTCAACTAATTATATTGAGTCTTTGCATATTGTAAATGTTTGCAGGACATGAGTCAGCAACCTCCAGTGCAGGAGCTGGTTGCAAAGGACTTGCATGGGAACGAATGGCATTTCCGCCATATATTCCGTGGTACCATTAACTTATCTTAGAAGACGCTTTAAGAATCTAATACGAAACTTTATGGCTTGTACTACCTTACGGCATTATAATCACTCACAAATACCCCATAGCTAATGAACTAATAGAAAAGCATCTCCATAACCACTACAAAAATACTGCTCAAGTGGCGAGCAAGTGTATTTGCTCGCAAAATCTCCTTGTTACCTTCATGTTTTTGCTCGTAATGTCCTCACTATTGTGATGAATCATGAAATGGCGAGTAAAATTACATTTCCTCGTCATTTGCGGTTTAAACTTTGTGTGCATCTTTGTCATCTCTGTCTTAACTCTTAGCTGCACAATTATGTGTAGGTCAGCCAAAACGGCACTTGCTTACTAGTGGTTGGAGTACATTTGTGTCCTCAAAGAAGCTTGTCGCTGGAGATGAATGCATTTTTCTGCGGTACTCTATCTCTCTCTCTCTCAATTTCCACTGATATTTGTATGTGAGCACTTCTTCATTTGCTCAATTATCTCTTAGCAATGATTCTTTTTGCAGAGGAGAAAATGAAGAAATTCGTGTTGGGGTGCGTCGTGCAACAAAGCTACAAAACAATGTATCACCATCTGTCATATCTGGCCTCAGCATGAAACTCGGGATACTTGCCAGCGCCTTGCACGCCATTTCAACTGGAACCATGTTTACTGTATACTACCGTCCCTGGTATGATACAACCGACCCAATGGTTGCTATATAGAATGTGAAACACTTACTTGAATCAGTATCTTCAATGCATACGGTATGTGTAGTGCTTAGAAAAACTAATTTTACGTGAGTTGTGCAGGACTTGCCCCTCTGAGTTCATCATTCCATTCGATCAATACTTGAAATCAGCTAAAATAGACTATTCTGTTGGAACAAGATTCAGAATGAAATTAGATGGCGAAAAATGTCCAGAAAAGAAGTGAGTGAGACAAGCCTTTGTGTTTACCCATCTTTTTATGTCGTTTTACTATAATCTATGCTTAATTCCTTTCTTTAGTCGTTGAAGATAAGCTACTACACGAAACCATTTTGTTTCTTGCTCTTTTGATTGAATGTTAATAGTATATCCAACAGATCTTTTGGTACTATTGTTGGTGTTCAAGATTTTGATCGCGTTAGATGGCCTGGTTCAGAGTGGAGACGTCTAGAGGTAATAAGCTCTTTGGAACGTTCGGGTAGTTTCTGAAATTTCATAGAACTACTCGTCTAATTATACGTTATGTGCTAATTCTGTGAAGTTCTACTAAATTCGTTGTAGGTGCAATGGAATGCTACACCCGGTGTAGTAGTGCATCCGGAAACAGTTTCTCCTTGGAACATTGAGCCAATAGAATTTGCCAACAAGAAACACACTTCTGATTCACCCGGACAAAAGAGAACTCGTGAAGTTTATTCTTCTTCGTCCCCCGGGTTTTCTAGCTTGACCAAGGATGGTTAGTTGTAGTCTTTTTTTTTTTTCTTTCGGTTTTCTTAGTTTTGAAATGCAAACCAGAAAATAACATTGTACTTGTTTTTATACGATTTCTACTAGGCCTACAGAAGAGCAGAACCGAGCACTATGCAAAAAGAGTCTCGGTGTCTGAGGTCTCGCAAGGTCAAGAAGACACGAAAAATGGTTTGCACGAATCAGATGAGAGCCAAGGCTCGCAATCTCAACCGAATGGCTGCAGCAGATACATGCTGTTTGGAGTCAATTTAAATACTACTCCGATGGAGCTCCCTTCACCACAATTTGCCACTTCTTGTGGTCTTCAAAGTCCACGTACCGTTTCTCCAATATCTCAGTCGAACATCTCCGAAACTATCCAGTCTTTGGAGCCCTCTAAGCGTGCTTATGGCGTTATACCGGGAAAAAAATGCAAGAACAGTTGCTTTTTTAGTAACCGTAGTTGCACCAAGGTAATGTATATATATGCACTTTCTGTGTTATTTTCCCGAAGCAACTTTAAGAACTTGTGATAGTAGAAATCTTTACGTAAAACTCTACATACATCTTGCACTTGACATTGAAGTATCTTCAAGAACTCGTGATAGTAGAATTCAATGCTCATTTTACCGTTTCTCCAATATTTCAATGCTCATTTTAGACTTTTCTTTCTACAGATTCTTCATTGTTCGTCTAGACATTTCTATAGTTCCTATACGCTATTTCTGTCATTCTTCGTAAATTTGTACAATTATTAGCGCACTTTCAAGAACTCGTGATCATAGAATTCTTTATGTGAAACTCTATACGTCTTGCATTTTCTTGAAGTTGATTATTTGTTTTTCAGGTTCTCAAATATGGAACTGCTCTTGGAAGATCAGTTGACCTCACTCGATTCAATGGATACGATGAACTCATTCGCGAGCTTGACAAAATGTTCGATTTCAAAGGAAGCTTGGTAGATGAGAGCCGCGGATGGCTTGTCACCTACGCGAACGATACAGGAAACATGATGCTCATAGGAGATTATCCATGGCAGTTAAGTATCTATCACCAACACTGTTCGTAACTAAAACTAGAGCTGACAATTCGTGTGTAACGAAACAGGTTGGGTTGACACGACCAACACGTTTGGGTTAATTTACAACTATAACCCTCACGTGTTCAGACCCGAACTGTCAGCTCTAACTAAAACTAAAACTTGATTTTTCGGTTGGTGAAATCTTCCCACGATCCAATTTATGCTAATCTTTCGACATTGTGTTAATAAATGCAGGATGTTCCGGTCCATGGTGCAAAGAATGTTCATCTACCCGAAGGAAGAAATTGACAGGCTCAACCCGAGCTCACCAGAATCTACTTAACTACAGCTTGATTTCGAGGTCTCTCTTCCTTTTTCTGTCTCTGCTAGTTCATAAGTATATACATATTTAAACAAAAAATAGAGATGATATGAATAAATTTGCAGGGTGTGTTTTTGTATTTTGCTTGAAGAACTTGAAAACTATTTTGTACTTGTGAGTGCATCTATGCCTAATAATAAAAACAAATCCAACTATATATAGCTTTGTTTATGTGAAATACTATTTCAAATCAAATCCAAAAATCCAAACAAACCATTAAATATTTGTTCGTGTTTTTACCATAATCTCCCGGGTAAAAACACGAACAATTCGAAGAAACTACAAATCACATGAAATCGAAAATGTGTAAGTTAAGTTTTGCAGATCCCAATAATTTATGCTATTGTAGACTACTTTGCATATCAGTAAACAAAATGCTTACAGTAAAAAAAAAAGTACTACGCTCGACGATTCAATCCACGAAACTATAGCATTATTAGGTTGTGAAAAAACCCGAAAGAAATGCTAAACATTTACACAAATATCATATAACAATAACTTTAAAGAGAAGGAAACTAAGAACCGTAACGTTTATTATAAGTTTTGCAGATTCTAAACTATCAGTAAACAAAATTGCTTAAAAACCGAAAAAAAATGAAGCCAAGAACTTCACAAACAATTTCAACATACACGATTAATTATAGCTTTATTGAGTAAAAGAATCTGAAGAAATTCTAACAATACGCTAAAAAAGCTAACAAATAAAGAGTGTGAGACACCATTTTCTTATCAGTTTGCTTCAAGAACACTAAAGTACTAAATCTGATAAAAGACACAAATTAAAAACTCGAAGTTACCAAGTTTGATCCCGAGGAACCTGAAAGAACCGAGGGTGGAACCAAATCCCTTTGAGGCCGGAACTATCTGGTTGCTCGGGATTGCTTATCTCATTCTCAATCAACCTATCATATTTATCTCTATGCACCATTGTTCCACAAGTTGAAATCGAAAAATCATCCTCAGAACCCAACCAATCCTTGGAATGTTCCTTCCAATCCTCGGTCATCTTGAAGCGCCCGAATGACAGCATTGGCGTGCCAGGTCGGGACTCGCCAGGCTTCCTTATTTTGTATGATTTCTAGTTCTCGTCCCGTGGATCAAACTTCACGAGTAGATCCCCGACGTCCCAAAAGTAGAAAGCTCCATCGTAACAAGCAGCAGTAGAGATGTTACTGAGCGTGGTAGCACACTCATGCTTGGTCCATTGGTACTATCCGCGGGAAAGCATCATGACCTCGAGCGTTTTAGAGTCCTTGTTTCGTATCGGGACACAGACAATGCAGTCCTTGGAAGTGGGAGGAGACGAGAATGCTGCAATGTGATCGGATAGTTGAGAGCTCGGGAGCTCGGGAAGGTCTATTCTGCTGCGGGAAAAGGGGCAAAAGAAGAAAATCGAGCCTTGCTTGTACAAAAGAAGCCATCCATGATTCGAAGCAAAGCAAGATGCTCCCTCGAGCTCGGGGATATTGATGTAGTAGCTTTTGTGATACTTGTCGTCGAGGAGGAGACACGGGGACTTGTCCCGGTATAGAAGATACCAAGGAGCGAGTCCTTGCGAGGACTCAACCCGAGCTGTTGCTCGGGAAGATGAGGCTCGCCAGTGTTGTGGAGAGAGTCCTGATATCACCGAATATGATATGACTCTAATACTACCAATAACGGTATAACGAGTAAACGATTGTACCTAAAATTGCATCCGATAATTCCCAGGAAAGATTGGAGGGGTCACAAACGGTCCCACTTAAAAACCAACCTCCTAGACAGAATTGTACTTATGCAATTAAGTGCACAATAATTAACTACAAATATACCATACAATAAGCTATTTAGGAAACAATAATAGAACACCGGAATTTAACGAGGTTCGGCCAATTTGCGCC
>JAYMTH010002158.1:0-13117 GCA_036897465.1 Pelargonium australe
TGACGTGGTACGGTGGTTTTGTGGGTGGGTTCAAGAGAAATGGGAGGGACGTGGTGGTGTTATATATGGGGTTGGGGGTTTAAGAGGCGGATGGCTCGGTAAACCCGGCATTTGTTGCCGCTGTGGGGAGGCGACACGTGGCGGAGGGGTCATTCGCCGGTGCCACGTATGCAGGTTACCGCCCCCGCCCGCACTTTTTATAGATTGATACAGAGAGTGGCTTGTTGGTGTGTGTGATAGCGGCGATTCATTATATATTCTTGGACACGGACCACCTCCTCTGCTGGGGGCTGGGCGGTGTTTGCGGTATTAATTTATTACTATATTATCGCATGTATATATGTGTTATTTTAGAGTAACTTCGTCTGAGCGGACAATTCGTGCGTGCTTGACCAGTTGATTCGACACGAATCCGACGTGATTGTAAGCACAAAATACAATACAATATTTAATTAAGTAGCGTTGATATGACATAAACACAATCCAACACACTCTAAGCAACAGAACTGACAAACGTTTTGCATGACACGATCTACTAACACGGTTGTCACGTTATTTATTAGTATTAGTTTACAATTATAGCCTTAAGTATGCGACAAGTAAGTGGAATCATTTGAAAATCATGTATACAGAATATCTAGACTAAAACCAAGTCGATCATAATACTCCAATTTAATAATATTTTATAAGAGGTCGACCAATTTTTTCCCTTCATCTAACAATGGAATTTTGGAAACTCACATACATAGTTGATCTCTTTGGGTGAAAAGTCGTGTATTCTCTTAAGGACTTTGCTCCCGCGTAGAGGAGACTAATCGAGTCTTAAGAGATTCCATCGCCGAAAGCCATAACCGCACTGTGTAAATGTTTGGAACGATGAATTCAAGTTTCTAACAATAGAACAAGTTGATGCGTCTATTTTGGCTTAGTCAAATCATACGCAATAAATATATTTTTCATCTTGTCCACGTGTTAATTAATTGTTCCAAGTTTTATTTCACTACTAGCTAGTTCTCAATCCAAATTTTTGTTTTTAAGTCTTGAGCTTATGACGTATGCAAGACAATATACAATGATAAAGACACGATACGTGTATTCGATACATCACATCAGACGTGAGAATAAGATATCATCCAAAAATCACAAAATATAGCGAGGAAAGCAATAAATGTCATTAATGAGTATTGCTGCTCCTATGTAAAGTCAACTTATTATATTCTATTTGATACATTTTGTAACAAACTAATTTAAAATAAATCGTAACTTTTATCTACATGTATTTTTTTTTACTCCGTTGGTTATTCAGTTAGAAAACGGACACAAAACACAAAACTTATTTTAGAGGATAAAAAAACATATTTTAGAGGATTAGGCATTTGGGATCATAAATAGTCCACACCTGGGTCATCAATAGATCCAATTAACGTTGTCCAATTGCGACTTATGAACCCAATTAGCGTTGGTCAATTGTGAGAAAGCCCAGTCGCAGACATTGACCCGCCCGCACCCACCAGCTGGTCCTCGTTGTCGTCACCACTGCCACTCCAAAATTCACACACCACAACACTCTCCTAGCAGCCATTGCCATACCCGTCGTCGTCTTCTTCAGTACACTTCCTTCACCTATACTCCTTTATTCCAATTATACTTTGCTTTACCTTTTAATCATTGCTCTTTGTTTTTTGTTCTTCTTCTTCGAAGTTGGGTTGTTCCGATTCCAGTACTTTCGATGGATCCAAAGTCGCAACATGCTCGCTTCACTCTGGGCAAGCAGTCTTCTCTCAAACCCGACCGCGACGGCGACGGAGACGGAGACTCCGCCTCGGAGGCGATGGACCCGAGGGTTCGCCTCATGTACCTGGCCAACGAGGGCGACTTGGACGGAATCAACGAACTGTTGGACTCGTCCGTCTCCGATTCCGCTAGCTGCGTCAATTTCACTGACATCGACGGCCGCACCGCCTTGCACGTCGCCGCCTGCCAAGGCCGCACCGATGTCGTCCACTTGCTCCTAGCTAGGGGCGCTCATGTTGAAGCCAAAGACCGTTGGGGCAGCACCCTAATTTCTCCTTTTTTTTTTTTTTTTTTATCCTAACATTTATAATTGTGTTGTCACCTACCTCTACACTCGTCATCTCTGTGCTGTGCAATTTAATTCAGTTTACTGCTTGTTTTTCTCTTTCAAATCTTATAATACTTCATTCTTTTCAAAACATTGTACACTTCTGGTACTCCCTCCGGCTGAGTGTCATGTTTCATTTTCATTTTTGTCCCAAAATGAGTGTCTGTTTTTTTTATTTTTTATAGTAAGTTAGTCATGCATGAATTGTCAATAATATCCTTATAAAAAATTAGTTAAGATCCCTCGACACATGATCACAACACATGATAATAAGGGATAAAATAGTAAACATACCAGACTAACTAACTTTTCCTTAATTTTTCTCAAAATAGATTGGAGGACACTCATTTTGAGACGGAGGGAGTATTTAATAAGTTAGTTATGCGTGAATTCACTCGTATTATCCCTATAATAAGTTAGTTAGTACGATAGAAGAGTAAATGTGCAACACTGACTACGAACATGAACCACAACCACAATCTGAACCAAATTTTCTTTGGTTGTGTTTTGGAACCCGGATGTCTTATGCCCGCCTCTAACCCGGGTATGGTGTAAGTTTTGAGCTTTGTGTGCACAAATGAATTACTTGGGCCTCCGAGTGTGTTGAGTTAAGGTTGTCATTGACTTAAATTTCGCACATTTCATCCATGATCACCGGAGCCATAATGACTATTAGTTCATGTTTGATGTAGCAGCCTCTTGCAGATGCTGTATATTACAAAAACCATGATGTGATCAAGCTACTGGAGAAACATGGTGCAGAGCCTCCAGTACGTGTTTCGTGCCATGTCTTGTTTGCTGTGTACCATTCTATGTTTCTGTCTCATGTTGTGAACATTCTTTTCTTCCTTTTGGTGTTTTAGATGGCTCCTATGCATGTCCAGAATCCTCGTGAAATCCCAGAATATGAGATCCATCCTAGTGAGCTTGATTTTTCTAATAGTGTTCAGATAACGAAGGTAACCTTATCATTTCATTATTTACATTTGTCATAAGACCAAGTGCTTTTGATGATATCCTTTGGTGTTGTATTGTTATTTCAATATTTAATCTTGGATTTTGCTGCTTTAGGAATTTTCAGAATGCTTCCTAAAACTCTAATATGAGAATTTAGTCGGACTTGTAGGCCCTGTGAGCTCAAATTTTTTCTCTGAATTTTTCATGTATTGAAAGAGCATAATGGATAGCTGTTCATATGGCCAAATTCAATTAAATTGATCAAGAAAGAATAGTGTACTAACTATTTTTTATAATATATATATTTTTTATCTTACTTAACCCATTTATGTTTGAAATCAGGGGACCTATAGCATTGCATCATGGCGTGGAATTAAAGTTGCTGTTAAAACACTTGGAGAGGAAGTGGTATCTGATGAAGATAAAGTGTGGGTTTGTGAATGCTGTCTTTCAATTTTGTTTGCACTTCACTCTTATAACTTCCGAGTTTATGTTTTTAAACCAACCTCTTTCTTATGTTTGTGGAATGTGGATGCCTTGTTGGCAATTCAGAAATGCATTTAGGGATGAGCTTTCATTGCTTCAGAAGATACGCCATCCAAACGTTGTCCAATTTTTGGGTGCCGTAACTCAAAGCAGTCCAATGATGATTGTGACGGAATATTTACCCAAGGTATAATTTATGGCATGCTCACTTAAGAGGGATAAGTTTAGATAGTTGGCTTAACGGCGTGCCTTATCATGATACACATATGTCATAATAGTAGGTTTTGTATGTGGATATGGAGGAAATATGTGCATCTAACAAAACTATACGTCTATTTCTTCAACATTTGTAAGTTTAGTGAGAGATCTTTTTGCGAAAATGTTACATTACATGTTACCCATAGTATAAGTTAACCTCCAAACTATGTGCCCCAGTCCCATCATTTTGTAATGTAAAGTATCTGTATAGACACCTTAGATAATCTTATTATAGAACAAAGAGGAAGTGGTGATTTTATCCAGTCAGTCTTATTGACAAATTGCTTCATGTAATTTACAGGGTGATCTTCGTGCATATTTGAAACGAAAACGTGCATTAAAGCTCACATCAGCTGTGAAATTTGCCCTTGACATTGCTAGGTAAAATTTGTGGCTTGCACATTGGATTTGTGAGCAAATTATATTGTCCGAGTTATATAGAATCACGAGTTTAAATCTGATTTTGAGATTTACAGATGTGTATTGTTTAATTTATTGATGCACTGGTGGTTTAGGAAAGATTGGTATGTGGGCCTTCTTGGAAGATCAAGAAGTCCAGTAGAGTGTATCAAAAGCAGTAATGTTGTTGCTGGCTTATTATGTAGTTATATAAAATTAGTAGTGTTTAGGATACCTATTGTTAATTATATCTGATGAGTATTTAGTATTTCCCCGTGAATTATTAATATGATTATACCAATGACTTTATGTATATTGCAGGGGAATGAATTACTTGCATGAGCATAAACCTGAAGCTATAATTCACCGTGATCTTGAGCCTTCGTATGTTTACCTCTTTCTAAATATATAATGTTCTTCATTTTATCTAAATGGGCATGTAAAGTATTAAATTTGTTACGGATATCATTGTAATCTGGCTGGTTAAAATCTGTTGAAAATTTCTTAATTCTCTGAGTACGATTACAGAAATATACTGCGGGATGATTCTGGGCTACTGAAAGTTGCAGACTTTGGAGTCAGCAAGCTACTGAAATTTGCTAATACGGTTAAAGAAGATAAACCTGTGACATGTGACGAGAATTCTTGTAAGTTTATACTTCATTGAAACTCTGTGCTTCTGTTGCCGTATGGTTTCGAACTTCATTGAAAAGGTTTCTTTGTTATTCCAAGATGGCTCCTTTCAATTACTTGCTCTTTCTTTTCTGCCAAGGAGAGTCAGGATATATTCTCATTTGCTGTACACAATTCTAAAATAGGCCTTTATTTCTGCAAATTTGGTTTTTACTAAACGCTTTATAATGTTTTTTTTCATATGGTAGACTCGTTATGACTTGTTTGTGGGTTTCTCATATTTACACACAATACATGTATTACATTCGTTAGCTATTTATTGTTTACATATTGACATTACAGATAGCTATAATATTGTGTCTCTCATGAACAGGGCGATATGTGGCTCCTGAAGTGTTCAGAAATGAAGAATATGATACTAAAGTTGACGTCTTTTCCTTTGCTTTGATATTACAAGAGGTCTCTCTCTCTCTCTCTCTCTCTCTCTCTCTCTCTCTCTCTCTTTCTCTCTAGATTCCGGATTTCAAAAGATTATAATAAGTCTTCAAGTTCTCTACAATCAAATTTCAGTGGTTGACATATATGATTTTGCTACTCTACACTTAATTTGCTTTTTATGAACTTAAATAACTCGTTTTTTGATTATACCTAGTGACATACTGATGTGCATAATAAACCTTTCCCTAGAGTGTTTTTTTTCCCCAGTCCATAGTTGAGCGTGATTTGATGTCCCAACTTAATTGAAAAAAGTAAGTTGGTCCATACCATCATGCTATACTCAAAATGATAATTGACTTTTACATTCTCTTGAGTAGGATTCATTAATTGCATGTTTAAGTCAATGGGTTCTAAGCAACTTGGATTTGAATTTTTGCTCAAATGGGAACCAAGAATCGGAATGAGGATGATATTCTCATTATTCATGTTTGTCCGAGGATTTTTCGGTCAATATCGAAAATAGATAGATTCCCTTTCCATCAATTATAAATCCAAACACTGCGTAAATGTTTTATGGGATTTTCTCATGCCAATGGTTATTTATAGAAGCTCGAACACGATGCATCTTCAATGCTGCATTCTAGGTCGTTGTAAAGTTGAATCTACATGCTGTATACACTTTTCTAATGTATATAGCAGACATTTTTAGGATACAATTAATTATTTTTCTTCTTCCCGCTGTTGCTATAGATGATTGAAGGCAATCCACCATTTCCTACTAAGCAAGAAAACGAAGTTCCTAAAGCATATATTGCAAATGAGCGTCCATCATTTAAAGCTCCGGCAAAGTATTATGCACATGGATTAAAAGAGTAAGCCCGAGTACCCGTGATTTCTACTTTATATTCAAGGCTCTCACAACACCCACATTATAAAAGAAAAAATGTTTCTATTCCCTTCATAACATAACATGTTCTGAACAAGTAATTCTTGCTCCTGAAGACTACTCTTCTGATTTCTCCGCAGGCTAATTGAAGAATGCTGGAACGAGGAACCATATAAAAGACCAACATTCAGGCAAATAATCAATAGGTTGGATGATATTAATAGGCAGCTTGCGCGTAAAAGAAGTTGGAAGGTTTGAAATCTCTCTCTCTCTCTCTCTCTCTCTCTCTCTTAATAACACGGGTGTTCATGTATCCTCTGGTCTTATTATTATTATTTTTTTTGTTGCTCGGCTTTCTTCGTGCGAGCAAAGTGGTATGTGATCACACATAATACATGCATGTTTGTGATGGTCTTTTGTTAAAACACAGGTGTTTCCACTGGCGTGTTTACAGAACTTGGCGGCTATCTTGAAGAGAGATCGTGCCAGAGCAAATCCAAGTTCCCGATCATCGATGTCTCGCTCTACAATGAAATGACTGCTGTTTTATTGCCTTGATTGCTCCCAAGAATATGAATTCTTCTTCTATCTTGTAATGAGGGGCCATTTGTGCCAGGTTTTGATGTTTGTCTTGTAACACAAGTTGTTTTTTTTTTTTTTTTTTTCCTTTTCTTTTCAGTGAGTTGTTTTTGGATTCTCCGTTAGTCTGTTGGTAGGGGTTTTAGTGAAATCTGAAAGAAGAAAAAAAAAATCCTGAATTGGTGTTTGATTTGATGGTTTGGAAATTGTCCATAAATAGTAATAGAAAAGTTGTAGTAGAAGAAATTGTTGTTGTTGAACAATCCAGAACGAGATTGAGTATGATCAGGGGTTATAGTCTTGAATGTTTGATTTGTATGCATTGGAACATTTTATGATGTTTTGGGACCGTGTCCTGCCGAAAGGTGAGTGCATCACTTTAGATGAAAACTGAGAAGGGTTGGCCTAAGATATAGTGAAAATAAGTAGTGAAGAAAGACACCGGTAACACTAGTTTTACCCGGGGAGATAGCATTAGATCAGATGGAATGGTGGAGAATAAGCATAGGATCCCAATGTGTTTTTGCACTTTTGCTAAAGGATTCATGTAGTCATCCTCGATAATATTTAGGAAATAACTTGGTCGTCATTGCTGCCTTCTTTTGAACTGAGTTTGTGTCTTCTCCTTAACTTTGGGTCTTCGCTTATTTCACTCTTACGGTCTTACCTGGGTTTTATTACGAATTGGTAGAGTTAGAACTTTCTATGCGCGAATTCTGTCTTGATTACGTTGTTTATACACAATGTTGCAGTGATGGGGGCTTCTTTAATGCAATCATGTCCTTTCCAACTAATTACCCAAACAGCCCTCCAACCGTGAAGTTTACATCAGAGATGTGGCATCCAAATGGTAGGTGCTTGTCTTATGTAGTTGATTTTTTCCTCCGTCCTTTTTTAAATGTGTTGACCGAGTAAGGATTGCTGTCTGAACTACAGTTTACCCTGATGGAAGGGTTTGTATTTCAATTCTTCACCCTCCTGGTGATGACCCTACTGGCTATGAACTTGCAAGTGAGCGCTGGACTCCAGTCCATACGGTATGATCATAAACTCATTCTTTCTATCTGTATGTTTATGTCAGATTCAGTTTCAAGCATGCTAAATGGTACTCTATAATTCCGCTCAGATTTGTTTCTATTGTTCCCATAGAATCTCTGAGTCATTTGTGTTTTATGTGGGCAATAATATTTGCAATGAGATGTAAATTAACTCCACTGTGCTTAACCTTTGATTTAAAAATTGGTTCGGTAGTCATATTTCACGCAAATTTAAGTTGGTATTTATACAAATGTCTTTTCATCTTTGGATTCATACATGGTGTTTTAGTACATGGTTCATATATATAACATTTAACTGTCAGAAGGCTGCAAGTGTTCTGGTAAGCCATTCACAACCTGCAGTCTTAGGAAGAGGTTCATATGCCTAAATGTAGTGTTTGTGTATGTTATAAATCCACTGTGTGACTCAATCATTTGATATGAGCTCTGCTTGGCAGTGCAAATTGGTGGGAGCAAACTGTGAGGGCGGAAACTTGAGATCATTGCCAGACTGAATTGTACATTAACTCCATGGGGTTTAACCCAAGCCCAGATTGAGGTGCTTGTTTCTAAACCCTAGCAAAATTGGTTTTAGAAGAAATTGTTTGATGGGTTGAGATAGATTTTGACACTGTGTAGTTCTTTCACGGTTTCACTCTCAGGATGCTTAGGAAGGGCATTCAAATGGGAAGGAACTAATGTTATGACTAGTTACCAAAATAATGTTCATAGTCCTACATGCACTAGAGTTTGTGAACTTTCTAGAATTGCTTTAATCTTTCCCTTCGTTTAAAGGAGGTTTGTTCCGAATAGGGGGACAAATAAGAAAGATATTGAAGACAAGTAATTTAATAGAAAGGAGTGGAAGGGTTAAGTTTTTGTTTCGTTTATGCTGTGAATAGATTTGTTCTATTAATGCAATGAGCAGTAGCCAATGCTTATGAGGAAAACAAGTGGTTTGTGGGCTTTCCAAATCATTCAGTTTATCAGAACTACGGGATGTTTGAAGCCTCAAAAAGATTTGATGGTGTATCTCTCTGTGGGTGCAGTTAACAGTTTACACTACCCCATTGGCTTGCCATTTGGTTTCTGAAATATAGGATTTGTGGGCATCAAACACAAATATAATACAACTTCAGCCTCTGTACCACTTCCACCACGGTACCTAATTATGTGAGACAAATAATTCGCTATTACTTCAGCCTCTGAACTGTCATTGTCTCGATTTTGGAGTAGGATTTTACTTGCATCTGCTGACAGGCCCATCATACCAAATCTAATATCCCTTTTCCATTTTAACTCTCCTTTTCCAAGGAAGCAACGGTTGGGGTTGATGGTTAATGTGATTGAATTTTATTTAATTGTATTACTACTTTGATTATAGAAAGAAGTTCTAACGGAACTTGTTTCCAACATGATCTTTTTTTCTTCTTTTTTGTGCTGATTTTCTAACTTCTATGCATCTGACCCCCTTGTTTTATGATCCATCTAACCTTGTTTATGAATCCTTAGTTTTATTTTTATTTTATTTTTATCAGCATGAATCCTTAGTTTATACCAACATGCCTATCACATTGATTAGATGAACTTACGATGACATAAATTTACAGGTTGAGAGCATAGTTTTGAGTATTATATCAATGCTTTCAAGCCCTAATGATGAATCACCCGCAAACATTGAAGCTGCGGTATGTATCTATTTTTGCTTACTCTTATTAGTGTACATGTATTTCTTCAGAACTTAAAATTTAATTTGAACTTGCATTTGTATCTGTTGGGTTCAAAAGCATTATATAGATTTTCCTCTCCCTGCTCCAATCATACATGCATGTGGCAATTTGGTTTGAGCTCATTCATTTTTTTTTCTTTCCAAAATGCAAGTTCTAAGAGTAACTATGCACTGTTATGTCAATAAACCGTTTGGTGCAGTAAAATTTTGCGGTCTTTTTATTTTTAAAATATGGTTATGTAATGCCCTGGCCCATTTCGATACTTCAACGGTCATAATTGTGTATCTGCTGGTAATTTGTTTTTACAGAAAGAATGGAGAGATAGAAGGGACGATTTCAAGAAGAAAGTTGGGCGTTGCGTGAGACAATCTCAAGAAATGTTGTAATCCACAACATTGTTGCCTTGAGAGTTGAGATTTTTCGAAATTTGTTTCCAGAAACATCAAGTGTGATATAAACATGGGAGGTGACTTTTAAGCATCGGATAAATTCATTATTTGTTGATCTGCCATTCAAAGTTCTTAATGATTGTAGTTTTAAATCACATGTTTTATGCACATTCAAGTATTTCTTATAAATTGACCTTCTGTTGCTCAATTGCCCTTAAGTTTGTGCTATCTTGGTTCTGAACAGATTGTTGCAAACTGACTTGTAGGATTAACATTTCAATAGTTATCGCATCAAAAAAAATTTATGGCATTAAGATTAAAGTTATGTATAGATGATAATTATTCTTTGGATATAATGTATATCAGTTGACTGATATAAAGTTACATTAGTTAAACTAATAAGATGATGACACCTCATTTAAAATCATGGACGGGTCGCTTCCACAAATTCACTTGGGTGGGGATAAGTGATTTTAAATGAGGTGTCATCACCTCATTGGCTTTGTTAAGTTGCAACTGATATAACGTTATATTAGTCAACTGATATATATTTTACCCTTATTCTTTTGCCTTCCCGACATTTACTTCTTTTGACATTAAGATTTAAGTATGTCTAACTTCTTATATATATATATATATGTCTTACTTCTAGGTTTTCCAATAAAAATCTTTATTATATTTTGTATTTATTTAGTATTAGTAATGAGCCAGCCAACATTAAACTTTCAATCTTTTATTTTTTAAATGATGATTCAACGGGCAATTTATTCTAATTACAATAGTTTAAGAAAATCAAGAGGTAAGTGGAAAGGCACTACTTTCAAATGAAGAGAAGATTTTGTTTTAAAGAAAAAAAAAGGCACCCCTCTAATCACCATTTTTTTAATGACTCTTTATAATCTGATGAACAAACCACATCCCACCTGTAATATGGAACCCACATGTTGGTTAAGTTCTAGAAAAGTTTTACAATAAAAATCTCAAGTAACTATATTAATCCTGTTGATATGATCAAAGGGATAATCTTAGATATTTGTGGTTGAATTTATTTATAGATTTCTTTTTAAGTTTTTTTAAGTCTTATGTTCTAGCCTTGATGATAGTTTTAAATGTCACTAACTGAATCCAAGTTAAGTTTACAAAGATTACTTTTATAGTCGTTACATTGACATGTACAGTTATAGAATATAAAAAATTGAGGTAATTGCGAACAATTACTAAACTCGAATATTTCAAAACGCATAACTATATTTTTTAAACATTCGTAATAGATACTTCTTACTTGTTTTTGCTCTATTTGTAAAGCACTAACACCATTAAGTAATGATACAAAGATCCACAATCTCTTACTAGCTCAATTTCTACATACTCAAATTCGACGAGAGACTTCTTATAGATGAACCTCCATAAGTTTTAAGACAACAAAATGATTATAGTTCACATTCCGCCATGCCACACAATACTTACCTTTTCTCGAGTCATTGTCAACTCGAAGAGTTTAATACTTCATCTCTCGTTTTACTCGCAGATGCTAAAAGTAAAAGCTCACGCATTTAATTCTTTTCCATATTCAATAGCTCCAAATCAAACCATTCATACTCCAACAATCTATCACCTCACTGTAGTATTTGATCTTCATACTAAGCGTCGGCTAATCTAAATTCGAGTCGACAAAATTCTCTCTTTCGAGTTTCAGGGCAACGGTATTTCTTGAGCCTAGACTTTAGACTTTCTCAACGTCTAATGGATTGGGATATAAAAGAGGGAATAATCAATCAAAAAGACACACCCAATCACCAAACACACACTTTCTCTCCTAAACTCTCTTTCCAGACAACTCTTCTGAAACTGTAAAGAACTTTCTTTGGTTCTTTTCTAATCTCCTTTAAGCTTTCTTTTTCTTTTTCTTTTCTTTTCCCACACTTTCTCTCTCACCTCAATCTCTTATCCCATGGAATTCTTGCCATTTCTCGTGACTCCTCCTCCTCCTAATCCAGCTCCTCCAACACCATAAACTAGTAAATCGCAACTACCATTTCTCTCTGATGACTCCTCTGGCTCTGTGTCACAGAAGAATCAGTAGCAGCATCGAAAACAACAACGAAAGCAACGTCTCCGGCGAGCATGCGATCTCCACGTAGCGGCGCCGGCGGCGGCCAGGCACAGTCGCGGCACTTCCAGTCCACCGTGTCCGTACAGAAGCTCCGCCGATTCAACATGCTGATTCTCGTCTTCCGAGCCGCCACTTTCTGCTTCTCCCTCGCCGCCGCCGTCTTCACGCTCACCAACACCCCCCGCGGCGCCTCTTCTCCGCATTGGTACGACTTCGACGCCTACAGGTATCTATCTCTACCCGACGCTTTTGAATTTGAATTTTGAAAAAGGAACTAAAAAAGAAGCGCCAATTTTACGAAGCCGAAAATCAACTTTCTATTTACTTTCCTTCGTTTTTTCCCGCAAACCAAACAGAGACAATTAGATTATTGAGAGCGTAATTTACCTTGCAGATTCGTGTTCGCTGCAAATGCAATAGTGGCCGTGTACTCCATGTTCGAGATGGGAGCATCTGTTTGGGAAATTTCCAGAGGCTCCACTCTGTTCCCCGAATTCTTGCAGGTCTGGTTCGATTTCGGCCATGACCAGGTAGATTCAAAACTGCGAAACCCTAACACCAAAACACTCCTTCAGCTCCTTAGCGATTGAGCTAATTTAATGGTTGTGGTGCAGGTGTTTGCGTACCTGCTGGTATCGGCGAACTCGGCGGGGACGGCGCTGGCGAGGACGCTGAGGGGGATGGACACGTGTACGGTGGCGAGAGCGTTCTGCGTCCAGTCAGACATCTCCATCGCCTTAGGATTTGCCGGTTTCCTGTTCCTAGGGTTTTCGTCTCTGCTCTCCGGCTTCCGGGTCGTCTGTTTCGTAATCAACGGTTCTCGTTTCCACCTATAGGCTATAGAGGAAGATTTGATGAGGTTCATATTCCAGTGTGGGCGGCTGTATCGTATTGTTGGTCTCTGTCTGTCTCCATGTTTCGAGTCTTGTGTAGTTGTTCTGTCTGTAAAATGGACAGAGAGGATAATTCTGTATATGAGTAAGATTTGCCTATTCTTTAGGTACCTCCCCTCCTCTTAGATATCAATATTACACATACCTCTCCTGAAGATCATGTTGTTACTTTTACCACCCCTAAGTTTGCCATTTAA
>JAYMTH010002159.1:0-13114 GCA_036897465.1 Pelargonium australe
TCATATTTTCCTTTTCTTTTTTTTTTTTTTTTTTTTCTTATTTGAAATTTGATTTATTTTTGTAAAATTTGTAATTTTTTTCTATTATGTTAGTAGCAGAACATATCATCCAAGCAATAAAGAATTTACAAAGATTGTAAGCTTGAATTTATTTTTTTGATAGGCGAGCGGTATCTTTTATTTAAAACCACGAGGGTGAAAATAAAAGTACAAAAAAAAGTGCAATCTCACACGTCAAGCCAAGCAAGCCGACGGGATTGAGATCCACAAAGAGAGTGGAAACGAGATAGAAAAGGAACTACAAAGAGAGGAGGAGTCGCACAAAGAGATTAAGCCGGCCGGCCGACCGGACGAGGGAGAAAACAAAGATGCAAGGATGGAGATGTCCAGATGCTCTTGGCATTAAAAACTGATAGTTCCTTGAGCTTGCTCTCTTGAAAGAAAACCCTACTACACTTTGCAGAGCAGATTTAATGGCGAGTGCTAGCAACTTCTAGCTCGCGAAGTTGCTCGATGGCGTCTAGATCAGAGCCCTTAAAATTGGCACCAAGGCTCTTGCAAACATCTAGCATTGCCGAGGCCACAAAGGATGGGGAAGAGGGATCATATGGCCGATCACGTGCTGATGGAGAAGCTGGTATGAGGAGAATTGATTAACTTATTTTGTAATTTTGTAATTTTTTTTTGATACATTTGTATTTTTATGTAATTTTCTGTAAGTAAATGCAAGAATTTCATTAATGATTAGATAGTATGTATAAGAATTTTTGCTATTTTATTTACATAATCGTATGTTCATCCCTATCTCATTTCTCAAAGACAAATGGTGCCTTATTTAGTGACATTTTTGCTTTGTAAATTGATAAAATTGTACTTATAAAAACAAATAGAATGAAGTTAGGTACATGTGTCGGTAAAATTGCTATTATATAAGTTATAATATTTTATGTGACTATGTTTATTCTATCTACCATATAATATTCTAATCTCCATTTTTTTAAGGTGTCTCCATTTCAATTATAGAGTTACTATAAAAATTTAAAAATTGTATTCATTCTCAAATTAAATGCTTAAGTTTTTTTATACATGTGATAGCATTATTATTTCGGGCACAAACTAAAATTTTGAGTACTTATTTAAAAATTTGAAGATATGTTGTTTCAAAAAAAAGTTTGAAGGTATATTTATCTATTTTTAAAAAATTAAAAATGAGTGCATTATTGTTTGTGATAAATTAAACTGGAACATGACGAGAAACTGAGCAAAGCAAACAAAATGATTAAATAAAAAAAACCCGAGCAAAGCTGGGTTAGAAAACTCGTAAAGTACATCTCAACTTCATCGAGACCTTAGATTTGATCAAAAGTCTGGTGAGGCTAAAGGATTGAAATTTGAAAGTAATGAAGATGGATTCGAAGTCACGAGCTAGTCACGTGCGCACTGGCACGGTTATCCAAATCCATCGTCTTGGCGCGTAACCATCCAAAAGCCCTAGGGTTTTCAACTTTTCATCTAAACCCCAATAAATCACCAGACAAGACATCCATTACTTTCTCCATTTTCAATGGCATAAAACACTCTCTTCAACCCAAAACCCTCCTTCTCCTACTCGACCATCTTCTTCTCTCATGGCGCTCTTCACGGGCGTGCGCTTCTACTCCCTTCTCCGCTACCAGCTACCTGCATTCATCAACCCCGCTCCGACCCGTCTCCACAGGCTCAGCCGCGGCGTCTCGCAGCTCCGCCTGTACTCCGACACCTCCAGACCGACTCCTCCGCCCTTGCAGGCTAAGCGCGGAGATGATTCCGCGAATGAAAACGGAGCCGGCGAGAAAGACGGGAACGGAAGTGTGGTAATCAAGGACAGAAGCGGAGACTTCGGCCGGATTATCCCGGTCGAGCTCCAGAAGGAGGCTACTGAGGCCTACATGTCTTACGCAATGTCCGTGCTTCTCGGCCGCGCCTTGCCTGACGTCCGGGATGGCTTGAAGCCGGTGCACCGGCGAGTACTGTGAGTGCCATTTTCTTTTTCTCGGAATTCTGTTTGCATACTCTGTTTTTTGGAGGTGGAAATGGTTGTACTTGTGTGCTTTCAGCCTGTTTACTAACTACATAGAGTTTGGTTTTCTCTCGAAATTTTGGCTGCAGATATGCTATGCACGAGTTGGGACTTTCGTCTAAGAAGCCATTCAAGAAGTGTGCAAGAGTTGTTGGAGAGGTTAGGATATAAGTTGTGAAACGTGCTGATAAAAAAATGGTGTTAATGTTCTGTTTTGACTAATTTGTTATATGTTCAGTTCTGTTGGTTAAATGAGTTTAAGTCTTTGATTGCAGGTTCTGGGTAAATTTCATCCTCATGGAGATACTGCTGTCTATGATTCATTAGTCCGAATGGCTCAGGTAATAATAAGATTTGGATCACCTCATTGATACATAAATATCAATTGGTTTGAATTGTCGTTGCTCATGACATTTATTAAAAAATGTGCTGACTACATTGTTACTTGGTTACACCATATTTCTACCCATTTGAAGCTAAATCACCCTACCCATAGAGAGATATGGTTTCTTCAATAGTTGGAGAGAAAATCATATCCACCTGTCAACCCCAAGTTGTGGCCGCAGAGTCATCAACATTTAGACTAGAAACAATGTGAAAATATGTTCCCATTATTATCTTGTCTCTTTTGTGCATTCAGCATCTCCTTGTGCTGTGCATTAGATCATCTAATTGACTTGTCACCTAAGTAGGTCATTTTTAAGGGACTTTTATTTTCTACCTTCTAAATTGAGCTCCATATCAGTCCCATCTCACTTTGTGGCTCTAGCTCTTTCTCTGGCTCAAGATATGTATTTTTCACATATGAAATGATTGATTCATGATTATATTATATTGAATATTATATTTTGAATCCCTTTGTTCAATTCAATGGTGTAGATTTAATTATAAGGATTGAAGGATGGAAGTTAGGAAGAGTTTCAGTTAATCTTTTGTTTGAATGATTTATCATCTGGCCTCGACTCCTTACTCTCCGTCCAAACCACATGACTTGAGAAGTATCTATTTGCTGTATCATTAATTTCAAGTGACTTTAGCTATCTATATGCTGATTCTGTTATTCTTTCTTTCTTTTTATGTTACCTTTACTTAGCTATGATATTATCTGTATTTACTTTCTTATTTGAATCTTATTGTTTCCAATTAGGATTTCTCCTTGCGGTGGCCACTCATTCGAGGACATGGAAACTTTGGTTCAATTGATGCAGACCCTCCTGCTGCTATGCGATACACAGAGTGCAGATTGGAAGTATGTTAATGGTGTTATAGCAGTTCCAAACATTCTTTACTTTTAATTCACTGTATTGTTTGACTATCTTAAAGAAAATTGGCATCTTGAAGGATATACATCTAATTCAGATTTTTGTGTGCAGGCACTTACAGAAGCAATGTTATTGGCCGATTTAGACCTGGATACTGTGAGTAATTTTCCTGATCTTGCCTTGTAACTCAATTAAAGTGTTTTAATTTCTCTATTGATTTACGCAAAACTCTTCCTATTGCAGGTTGATTTTGTTCCAAACTTCGATAACTCACAAAAAGAACCATCACTTCTACCAGCTCGGCTTCCAACCTTATTGCTGAATGGTTCTGCTGGAATAGCGGTAATTTTGTCTGAGTATTACTTAAAAATAGTTAGCTGTATACTGTGCTTTGGTTATGAAGGCTTGTACTTCTCCTCCAATTATTATCCTCTGTTTTCAATTATTTCTTGTTCTTGTCAGGTTGGCATGGCAACCAACATTCCTCCTCATAATCTTGGGGAGTTGGTAGATGTTCTTTGTGCGTTGATTCATAATCCAGAAGCTACTGTAAGTCCTATCTTTCGCTGCGCTAGAAAAAAAAGTTCTATCTTTCAGTGGCTGTTTATTTTAGTTTAAAACATTTTGTTTTGCTTTTTAAGCTTTATTAGTTAAGCCAGAGATAGCTAGCAAGTGATTAATGGTTCTACAGAAACCGCAATATCTAGAATGCGTAATCCCTCACCTGATTGTTTTATCTTTATTAGTTGATCTATTTGTCATAGCCACCAGTTTGCAAATGAATCTTTCCCCTACACGCTTTCGCCCTTACAATCTAATTTTTGCATCAGTTTCTGGATTATGAATTCATTTGAAGCAGATATAAAAGAATACTCTTCTAATGTTTCATCATTTTCTCGTTAGGAGCAAAACTGGGAATTAAAGATGAATAATCTGTGACCCTTATCTGGAGTACCTCTTTACATGTACAACTCCATACATATAATTTATACCCTTACATTGTCGAGGGACCTTTACTCTGAAGTCATTGTTGTTTAAATGGATGCATGCTACTTACTTGATTTCAGAAGAATCTAGACAGAGTGATCTATTACTGTAATTATATCACTTGAAAACAGTTGTTGCTCAATAGATGAGACATTTATTTGATGTTTGTACTGGTTAAAACGTTCAGGATGGTGTATCTCAAATAGAAAATCATAAAATCATTTCTATTAACTCATTGTACTTGTTTTAAAGCAGATCATCTATCCTCTTCTGAAATAAAGAAATCTGTTCCTCTTCACATTTTCCCCCATCTTGATACACACAAATGGATTCACTTTTTTGAGTTCTCACACTTGTCTTACACTGGTAGATGCAAGAGTTGTTGGAATACATGCCTGGACCGGACTTTCCAACTGGAGGAATAATTATGGGGAATGCTGGGTAAGTGCAGTTTTTTTGCTTTGCTAATAGAAAACTATCATGCTAGAATGGGTATGTGTTTTTTTTCCTTGGTATGATTACTGATTGAGCTGAATCAGTTCCTTTTTTTTATTACTTTGCTTCCCCTATAGTTTTAGGCTGTTGCAAATGTATCCATTTAATTTTGATATATGTTATGTACTCTGATCCCCTTTTCAAGTATCGTGGATGCATACCGAACTGGGCATGGGCGTATCACAGTCAGAGGGAAAACTGATATCGAATTACTTGACTCTAAAACAAAGCGAACTGCAATTGTGATAAAAGAGGTGACTATCTTGGCCGGGTTGTACATCAGATCTTTATTCTTTCGGTAACTATTGTGGAAGAGTGAAACTGAAAGTTCATTTCTTAATGTAACAGGTCCCCTACCAAGTAAACAAATCATCACTCGTGCAGAAGATAGCTATACTTGTGGAGAACAAGGTATGTTGTGTTTAATAGCTGATGCAATAATTATGTTATCTGATTTCAATGCCAATGGGAGAAGTTGTGTCTCTAAAATCATAGTTATTAAATGTGCAAGGTGCACAAAGGCGCAAAACAAAAGGGTCCTGAGGCCTGGCACATGCACAGGCCCGAGTAAGATGCCATTCACAGTGACTGAAACAACAATTTTAACTGAGTAAATAGGCAGAGAAATTAACAATTACTACTAGTCCAGATTATGGAAGCGACTTTTTTTCTGTCTCTTTCACTTGCCTTTTGTTAGACATATAGTTATTTGCTTCTTCACCAACAAAGGGTGGACAATTTTGGCATGTTATGTTCAAAGATACCCTCCAACACTTACTACTAGTCCAGATTATGGAAGCGACTTTTTTTCTTTCTCTTCACTTGCCTTTTGTTAGACATATAGTTATTAACTTTTTCACCAACAAAGGGTGGACAATTTTGGCATGTTGATATCCTCCAACAATGTGTTGCTTGGCCTGGCTTACTCCTATTTATACCTTTTTTACACACTATTACAACTTTTTAAACCTAAGTGAAATTATTTTTCTTTTACTCAACACAGAGATAAAACAGCAGAGTTTGCTGTAGAACAGCTATTTTTCCTTGTGATGATAGATACGCACATCCTTTGCCCTAAAATAAGTGTCCAACGCAGTAAATTGGCATGTATCAAAATTACTGTTGGCTTTCTCTTTTGGTTAGTGAATTTTTGTTGTAGAACAAAATTAGTAATTTTTTTTATTAGTAATTTTGAGACATACTAATTTACTAATTTTGAAGGTGAAAAGATTAGTTGACGTTTAGACTTTTGTTCTGATTTAATCAAGAATTGTATGATGACCATGAACAATTCAGTTAAATTGCACCTTTTGACATTCTTAGAAAATAAGGAAACGATATATTTTATTTTTACTCATGTATAAAGTTCCATTCTTCAAGGCCCACTTTTTCCTGCATACAACCTCTGTTGTTGGCGCTCTAAGGTGCTCAACTTTCTGCGTGCCTCTAACTACACTGCTATTTTCTAAATATATTGACATATCTTCTTCTAAGTACTACATAAGACATGCAGGTTTTGCTTAGGTATGAATTTAAAAATTTCTTGGCACTTTCACCTCTATTAATTAAATAGCTTTTTTAGACTTTACTAAACTGCATACTTGACCGTCCCATGCAACTGTTACAACGTTGATATGTATGTCATGTGTGGATATAGACATATAGTCTTATTATTTTGACGTTTGTATTCCCTCTTTGTAGAGTTTGGAAGGCATAAGTGATATCCGGGATGAGAGTGATCGAACTGGAATGCGCGTAGTTATTGAGGTACTACAAAAATAACTAATGTTGATGAATTACATACTATGGAAAAACCTGTGACGAAGATATGTCTGTTTATCTAATAATGTCTATTTTCTCCTTGCAGCTCAAACGTGTATCAAATCCATCAATTATTCTTAATAAGCTTTTTCGTCTCACAGCTCTCCAGTCTAGTTTTAACTGTAACATGGTTAGGTGAGTAGTTCATTTACATTCAAAGTTATTTATTATAATGCTTATAAGTTTTTGGTCCAGCCAAAACAAAGGAAATCATAGTTATGAAAGGCGTGCCATGGCGCAAGGCCCGGTACACGTATGATGCCATTTACTTTTTGTGGCGAGGCGATTTAGGAATACCACGCCTTTCGAGCACCATTTGCCGAGTCGCATGACGCAAGAAGGCGCGTCTTATGAAAACTGGTCTGATGTCTGGGTTTTTCAATTGTGTTTTGATTTCAAAATTCAAATCCATAATTTAATACTATAGCTTTTATATTGAAGTAATCAAATTTCAAATTAAAAAGGGAGGTTTAATCACAATGGCTCTCCTAGTCTCCTTATTCCCGAACCTTTTGATCTTCCAAATTCTTATAATGTAATAAGTCAATCACAATATACTATTATAAATACACCATCCTAGCAGCAAATGCACCATTGAAAAGCAAAAAACAGTAGTCATTATTTATGGCTACCGTACAACTTTATACTATGATATTGGGATTTAACATTTCACTTTTCGTTTTAGATCTTTGGCGTAATGAACTAATGATGATGACTTTTATGAATTATATCACTTTTATCTTTAGCTTAATTACATGATTTTTTAGCGTGGCAATTTATTTAATATGCATAGAATATATATAAATTTAAGTGAATGTGCTTATTTTCAAAAGGCGCGTTCCATGCGCCGTGGCTCAAGAAGGAGTTTGCGCCGTAAATAACTATGAAGGAAATTTACTAACTGCCTTGTAAGACTTAAAGCACTTATTGGATGGTATCATTATAACATTGTCAGTGTTTTTGAAAGGTGCAAAGCGCATTTAAGTTGCACAGTGAGGTGCACTTATGTTGTTTGTTTGTAAAAGTATAAATTCAAACATGACCAGTGCCAAATACATTCAAACTTGAGAAAAAAGTTGCTCTATCTTCTTCCTTTTTATTTTTTAATGTCCGTTTTTAAATATCAAATTTGCCAAGAATAGATAAATATTTTTATAAATTCTATGAAACTAAAATGAAGAGTCCATCTTCATTCCAAATTTAGAATACCGTAATTAATTGAAGATGAAGTGATGAATGTACAAATAAAAAAAAATAGAGGTACGACTGAGTTGCTCCTCAACTTCAATTTGAAAACATCTGAGACACATGCCTTTGAGTCTCAATAAAGCACCCTGCCTCGACAATTTAATGGTTCTAACCAAGCACCTCATGCCTGAGCGTGCCCCTCATTGGCTTTTTAAATTACAGGTGTCTTGTACCGATATGGTCTATGGCATCCTTCTTTGTTACAAGTTAACTTGGTTCACTGCTAGATTAAGATGGATGATGCGAAGTTGCAAAATGACAAAACTTGGGAAACTTCATGTTAGACATTACCATCATCAGGTTGATGGTTTGGTTTACACAAGTCATCTTTTAAATGTTTAGGTATTCTTTGTTTCTTACAAGAACAAGATTGCATTTTCTTCCCTTTCTTGTGTACAGTGGTTTACATTGGATGGTACATTTGAGATTTTTTTACTTCCTAAACTCAGGGAGGGGTGTAATATGACTGACAATAAGCAATGTGTGGGAAATGTTTGGGTTCCTTGGTGTCTCATGCTGACTTACTATGTTTTTTTTATAATATTGAATTATACTATATTCTCTTTGTTACAGTATACTGCTGAGATGATGCAGTATAGTATTTTGCCGGTTTTGATATTATTTTTATCTATGCACAGTATTCTCAATGGCCAACCTAAACTTATGGGTCTGAAGGAAATGTTGCAGGTGACTACTTAGCTTCATGCCTCTCACACACACACACACACTTTGCCTGTGCATTTTGATGTGACGGGACTCTTGTTTTCTGCTTAAACAATGTACCTATAATGTTTGAGTGGTGGCAAAAATGGACAGTTAACATGCATGTAATACTATGAACTACTAGCTATACTAACCAAACGAGTCAATGAAAAATTGGGAAGAAATGTATCTTCAGATCTGTCCAGCATAATACAGTTTACTAGACACCTGTATCAGTTTTTCTTTCAGTTTTATCTACTTGATGCTCTATAGGATGTTGGATGCAAAATTGGTGCTTTAAACTTGAGTACTAGGCTGACGGAGAATGAACTGTAATAGCTAAGCGGCCTAAGCCAAATACAAATAAGGCTGGGCTTCTGCTTTACTGAGAGTGATGATATTTTTTTCTTCCAAGAATTAGGAATTTGGAGACAATTAAATCAATGCTGAATCCATTTTGTGATCATTCCTGTTGTTGACTATTTCAAAAAGTTAAGACTGAAACCACAATATTTGCATTAACACAAAAAAATTATACTTTAGTGCAACAGGGTATTTACTTGTTCTGCAAATTATCTTTGCAAGTTCAGTTTGTCCTTCATCCTAATCTCTTGTAGTTCTTGTGTACAATGATTTTTTCTTCCGATACTTATTTAAAGTAAAACCCTATACGCTGGTGTGTCTCATTAATAACTTGTCCGAGATTCTGAGAAGGCAGTATAGTTAGACTTACAGTTAATCAAGAAGTGACAAGAACTGTGTGTGCGGTTCCTTAGGAAGTATCAATTTAACCAAATAGCCCTCATGTATGATGTAAACACACGGTAGCTTCTGTTTTTTTTTTTTTTTTTTTTTTTTTTATTGTTTTTTTCTTAAAAATCACCTTATAATGTGTTATATGTGATGGAAAATGTTTATGCTAGACTAGTGTGATGGTTTCAATATCAAGCAACACTCGTACACTAGTATTTGTGGAGATTGTGCCTTTTTATACCACTGCTTACTTGAAAGTTGACAGCTGCATCTCAAATATATGACAGGCTTTCATAGACTTCAGATGTTCTGTTATTGAGAGGCGTGCATCATATAAGCTTTCACAGGCTAAGGAAAGAAGGCACGTTGTTGAGGTATAGTTGCACTTAAAGGTTATTGCTAGATTTGCATTTGGGCATCCCATCAATGGAAAGGCCCTTTATTTATTTATTTTTCTTGTGGTTAATTTTTATTGTTATTCGTTCAGGGTGTTGTTATGGGGCTTGATAATTTGGATGGAGTGATTCGTATTATTAGGGAAGCTTCAAGCAATGCTTTGGCATCAACTGGTTTAAGAAATGGTAAACTTCCCTTAGTTTTAAATTATTCTCACACTCTTGGTTTATTTCTTAACCCTTTATTTTCTTTTAATAGACACAATTCTCTCAAGTACGGTATAGATCATAATTTCTAATAATTATCTGGATAACATCCCCTATTTCTTACATTATTTTAAATACTCTGACATTTTCTGCGTCCCCTTCTCCTTTTGACTATGTATTTCTATCATAATCATAGTTCCAATTTCTGTACGACGCTTCGTTTTTCAAGCATTTTGTAAGTGGTTGGGTTTGGTAAACTTTTGACACTTATTCAATATGCAGGGTCACCTTTTGTAGCATGTGAACTATGATTTTTAGTGTCATTATAGAGTTGTCTGTAGTTTGACTGTATCTCAATATACAAGGATGTTTGTAGTAAGTTTATGGGGATTATTGCAGACCACGAGCTGAGTAAAATAAAACTCGTATACCATACAGTGGATAATGTAAAAATAGTTCGCATTAGAAAATTCTGGTGGTTTAAATCTTTTGTCACTTATTCAATTATGTCTGTTTCGATTGAAAAGAGCACACGTGTCTAAACTCTAGTACTGGGTTTCCTCCGTTTGTTTTTCCCCAAGGTTGGTGGTTGGTCTTAATCTGCCTTTATTCATGGAGTGGGATGTTACTTCTTTAAGTTTTCTTATTTTGGCACTTCCAAATTTTGTATAAACATTTCATGTCATTAACCTCTATAACCATTAGGTCCATTAACGATATCTACTAAAATAATATTGCAAGAACTGAAAGCTTGAGGTAGCTCTAAGCTGTATGTTCTGCTCTATTGACTTGCTTGTGCAAAGACTGGAGCCATAAAATGCTAGAGTGTGCGATGAATATTGAAAATCATAATTGCTATCTGTTAAATACATATTGGGGCGTGTTTTATTTATTTATGACTGTCAGCTTCAACCTACTAATGGTTGCTAGGTTTTATCTGTCCATAATGACATATATAGGAATTAGGATATTATCATTAATCTGTACTGCTCTTTAAAAGTTAGATGTTATGGTACATGGTTTTTAGAAGTTTACTTAGTTTAGTTGTATATTAACAATTGTGCCGTCATATTCTATTACAGCATTTGGCCTCTCTGAAAGACAAGCTGAAGCTATATTGGACATAAGCCTAAGAAGACTTACCCAACTTGAGGTGCATATTTTCTATTGCAATCCTAATCATTTAGTCTATTATGGTGCCTGAAATGTCACATGAGACTCTCTTCCTTCTACCATGCAGAGGAAAAAATTTATTGATGAAAGTTTGTCCTTGACGGATCAAATTTCGAAACTAGAGACCCTCTTGTCGTCCAGGAAGAACATATTACGGGTATGAGGTTTCATATCACAGTTTAGGCATGTTTTTGTTGTTCTTTAATATTGTGCAAGAGAGTATATCTGAAATATCTTTAACTGATTTGATATATCTTTAGTACTGTTGTTGTAACACTTCAAGTTATGATAGTGTTTAAACTGATAGCATTATAATGTACATAATAACTTTTGTACTTCCTTAAGGATATTTCATAGTACTCTGGGGGTTAGCAAGATGTTTTTGCCCCCATCTTATATTTGTTTTTTTTTTTAAACTCATTTGGATAGTTTTTTATCTTTTCCCTTTCTATTTGCTACCTTCTGAGTTAGAGTAATGCATTATTTTTTCAATTAGCTTATTGCGAAACTTGTTAAGTCAGTTTTGTTTGAATGTGTTGATGTAAATAGAATAAGCATGGGTTATTTATTTGCATTTATTTGTATTCCCTCCTGCATTTCATTTTATATTAATTTCTTAGAGAAGTCCCCGTCAAGGATATGTCCCTGATAATCTCTGTAAGTAATTTGGGGCTGCACTGCCATTCGGTTTTGAGTTGGACTACTTAACTGTGGTATTAGAGAAAAGTTTAGTTCTGGGAAATTCCTCTTTGTTCTTGACCTTGTTTGTGTTAGTCGATGTGTATGGTCTATGCAGTCCCCCACATGATGGAACTACTTGTAGCGTTGAGCTCCCCACTCATAGGCCTATGATCAGGCTAGTTAATGGTTTTTCCTTTTGAATTCTGATACTAGAGATCTATTATTCATTTTTGGGAATAGCATTTTTCATGTTTGCTAGTATCATTGATAATTTTGAAACCATCTTTTTATTTATTCTTGATATCCAAGTCAGACATCCCCTTTACTTCTTTTCATTGTTCAATCTGTAGTTGATAGAAGAAGAAGCAATTGAGCTAAAGAACAAATTTTCCACACCAAGGCGTTCAATGTTGGAAAATAATGAAGTAGGCCAACTTGATGACATAGATGTTATTCCAAATGACGAAATGCTATTGGTATGTACCTTCACCGTGACTGAACCACACTTTTCCCAAATTATCACTGTTTAATCTATTTTGTCTATGAATTCAGGCCTTTAGTGAAAAAGGTTATGTTAAGCGAATGAAGCCTGACACCTTTAATCTTCAACATCGTGGTACAATTGGAAAATCTGTTGGAAAACTGAGAGGGAACGATGCAATGTCAGATTTTATCGTATGTCGTGCACATGATTATGTTCTTTATTTCAGGTACTTTTATTTGCTTTTGATCTTTAGTTATCCCTTCCTCCATAATAGAGTCAGCTGTTTTGAATTCATAGTATGTTGAGTTTTTAGTTTGATGAGTAATATGATTAAGTGAGTCAGATCAGTGAATGAATTTCTCTTGAGAATTTGGGACTGATCCTTTTGACATAAATGTAGTGTGGATTGAATAGTAATAAGCCCAATGGGATGGTAGACTTCATGATGAATATGTGAGAAAATGGCTAAAACCCATAAAAAAAAGTAACATCTATGCATATTCCCAGAGTTTTTAGTTTTAAAGAACCAAAACTGTGGGTAGTTTTAATCTATGATAAACAATGTAATTTTAATCTTATAAATGTTAACATTATCGAATTCTGTTTTTTTTTTTCCTGCTCAATATCATCAATGCTTGTATCTTCCTTTTAGCTACCAACCTTGCTTTAAAAATAGAGAAAATTACACATACCTACCCTGAAGTATACCCCTTTTGCACATACCTACCCTAAAGTTTAGTTTGTAACTATTGGCTACCCTATAGTATGTCACAAAACTTTCCATCCCTTTTTCCATCCAAAACTCCTTCTAAGGTGGTAAAATGACCAAAATACCCTTCTCATTAAA
>JAYMTH010002160.1:0-13110 GCA_036897465.1 Pelargonium australe
AAAAACTCATATTGGTGCATATCTTCATCAAAAACTTCATATTATTGCCGGAAAATTCATATCATCGCCATAAAACTCATATTGTTGCCGGAAAACTCATATTTTCCAGTAATGATATGAGTTTTCCAGCAATAATATAAAGTTATCAATGAATATATCAAACTTTCGGCGATGTAATCAAATAAACCAATTATAAAAATATAATATAATTTTCATTTTAATTTTACAAATCATTTAAACATTTTGGCAACAATATGAATTATAAAAATAAATTCCGCCAATGATATGAATTTTCGGAAAAAATGAATTATTCAGCAAAAATATGAATTTTCAGATGAATATATGAACTATCCGGAGAAGATATGAATTTTTTGGCAAAAAAAAAAAAGAAAAATGATTTTTTAAGCGAAAATATGAATTTTCCGGCGAACTAACTGTCATTTTAACGGAAGTTAACCGTGGGGACTACTTTGGTTCAAAAATTGATAGTACAAGGACCAAACTGATTCATTTTAAAGTAGAGAGATTATTTTGGTCCATTCTTGATAGTACAGGGACCATCTTGGTGTTTTATCCTATTACATGATGATTTTTGAACTTTCCATCTATTCTATAGAAATTGCACCAGATAGACTAGAGACGACATATCTTATGTCAATGAGACCAAAGAGTTATTAAATGTTTTTTTTTCTTTAAATATTTTGTTGATGTGTATGAAATAAAATCAAAATAATGCAGAAGTATCTCAATATATAAAATGAATTCTGTAGATTGAAAAAAAGGCATCTTCTCTATTTATTGAGTTATTTATAATCGTAAAATTTGGATGATAACAAGGTAGCGACATGTGATTGATTAAAGACAATTTCATGGTGATGTCATTCGACAGAATATGGATGAGTCGGTTATAGTGGCGTCAAACGAGAGTTTTATGACAAGGAATTGAAACCCTTACAGAAATGACCAATGTAAGATAAATTTTCTTTCGATGGAGATTTTTGGAAGATCATAAATTCTTGGTACAATTTACCAAGCGTTTGAGGAGTCCTCTCTGAGAGATTTTTTTGGACTTTGAGAATTGGTAATGTAGAGAGATCTTACAAAAACAAGACCTTGAATACGGCTACAATATTTCACCTGAAAGACCATTTTTCGAAAAATGAAAAAAAAAAAAAAAAAAAAAAAAAAAAAACGTATACACCATTGGCTCAAGTGCTTTTAAATATATCCTCACAATGCTATAAAAAAGAAGAGAGGATTATATCATTACATATATTACATACAACAACGAGTTATCAATGCGAAAATCGGAAAATGCCATGCTATACTGTCATGATGTTTGTAAGCTCATCTGTGTACATTAGAGCCATTTCCTATACCTCCTAGCTAGCATGGATTCTTGGAGACATTTCAGAGTAAAGTATAATACGACTCCATCACTAGAAACTTGAAAAGGCCTCGTCGACGAAAGGGAAGGGGTATGGTAAGCAAACTAGCAATCCTAATATCAAAACTAGAACTCCGAGATAAATATACTTGTCATCAGGATCCGAGATTTCCTCGGACACTGGAGCAACTGGTCCCCTCTGCAAGAAGAGTATCAGAGCTGCCCAATAAAATGCCACGTCGTTGAAAATTGAGCTGATCAAGAGCAGCACAATTGAGGCGCTTGTAAAGCGAGCTGAAGCCTACCAAACAAATGCACTTGATCAGCAAAACATATCTTCTTCCCCATATGGAAAAATCTCAAGAGGGCCAAAACTCGGATCTTTTCTGGGTATTGATATGTATGTACGTTTGTATCATACCTTTCTTCCCCATATGGAATAAGCAATTCGCCCGCCATCAAGTTCCCCGGCAGGTATGCTGTTGATGGCATTAATAAGCAGTCCAGCCCAAGCCCATATCACAAGTGGGTTAACAGATATGGGGGTGCCTTCCTTCAGAACATCCCCGAGAAGAAGCTTTGCTGTTAAGTGTAAACGAAAAAGTCGGTTAATGTTACTTGAAGAGCAAAGATAGCGTAGCTCATGTATATATATAGGCTGCTGTAACTAATACAGAATGAAGTGTATGCAAAATGATTGCAAGGACGTATATGTAATTAATGTTACAATGAAGTGCTTACCAATACCCCCAACAAGAAATGATTCATGAAACACAGAAGAGTCAACAACTACACCGATCCCATCACTAGGTGGTATAAAGAACCCTAGTAGAAAAAGAGCAAACCCCAAGGAATACCCAGCTAATGGTCCAGCTGCCGCAACCTTCAGAAGAGCTTCACGGTTGGGTACAATTTTTACGATCCTTGTAATAGCACCAAAAGAACCTATCTGCCATCAAATACACGCTAATCAGCTACCAATTGTTGGAACAATGAAAAAAATACATATAATTTTTTTCAGAAGAAAATAAAAACATGTTATCAAGGAAAATTTATTCTAATGATCATTGAGTTGCAGTATGTCATTTTACTCTGATGCAGGCCTCTGTGCATATGATTGAGCATTATCATTGATGATAATATTAGTTTTCTAGGAAGAGTCAGTACTTTTGGCAAGTAATGATTGCAAACTGCTATGAAACTATGGGACGAGGCTGCCATAAACAATAAAAATGCAGAAGAAAGGGGATAGTCAGAAGAGGAGGTTGCTAAAATCTCACGTAGAAATCGCTAGAAACTCACCTATGAAAAATCTACTAATGTATTGTAAGAGACTACTGTCTACTGTGTGTGTGTGTATGCACGTATTTAATCATAGTAGTCAATCAATTAAACGGGAAGCCTTTTGGGTGACATTTTTCTTCAATTCTAGTTCTGAAACTGATTAACAACCATATACATCACCTGCCAGCTAGGGACGAAGAATGGGATCCCAAGCTCAACTCCAGAGTTTCTTGCAACTAAAATGTGGCTCAGTTCATGAACCCCAAGAATAAGTGCAGTTACTAGAGCTCCAGGCAAACCATCCTTCAACAAGTTGATATTGTCAAAAACAGACCTAGGACATTACAAATAAAAAAAAAGTCAAATGTCAATTTGTGAAATGGATAAGTAATAGTCTTAGAAAAAGTCCAATGGTTTGGCACAATAGATCAGAAAGCATGTACTGAAACTTATATAGTAAAATATAAAAGAATAGAAAGGGCAGTATTCATATTTCAAGAGAAACTTTATTACAAATATTTGTATAAAAAAATGTCAAACAGCCAATTGAAGAAAAAGTGCAAAGAAAAACAATAGATGCACATGTAAATCGCATCTAATATGCTTACGAGGGGACTACTTTAACCTTTAACTTGAGGATCACCAAACAAACCACTTTTCAGTTAATTTTTAGCTCAAGTTTCAGAATTAGTCATACTCAATTTATGTAAGGGATTATAGTATATACTTAGAAGAGGAAACTGCATACAATAAATTGGACTGTAGTGCAGGCACGTTCCGGAGAAGTAAGGAAACCACAGTGGTCAATCCAAAAGCCCCTGCTGCAAACCACTCAGGTACAGCTGTAGAATTAATGCTCAGTCAGCCATAGTTTATTTTGGATAAGGAGAGTCATAGTATACACTTACAACTTTCAATAACAAAACTTCTGCCAACCAACATCTGATGGGGTGTTGCTTTAAAAAAGAAATGAGCTAGTAATTTCCAGTGCCGAGTTAGAATAAAGTACCAGTTGTCTCTGGTTGCAAGGTCATTAATGGAGCTACAACTGCCACTGGTTTATTATCCTCAGGATCGACTACCAGGAAAACCTTATACTGATCCTTAAATTTGTTCTGAATAGAGCGAGCAGATAACGAGTTGAATCAAGAATCACCCAAATATCTTCACAGCCAGTAAATGAAAAGATAAATACAGGTACCTCCAGCCTCTTTGCTATCTTTTCATAACTCTTAGCAGCTTGGCCTCGTAAATTTCCTTTGAATAATACTCCACCCTAGCAAAAGTAAGACAATAAACCCAATTTACTTATAATAAGAACAGTTATGGAAAAAATTAACAAACTAAACCTAATTATGTGATTCTATAATGAGATTCCTACAAATGGAGGGGAGGAAACAAAACACCATCCATGAAACAAACTCACCTCATACGGCTCTTGGCTTGTCACAAAAAAAGTATCAAAGCCAAATACTTGGTCCTTAAGAATGTCAATTGTTTCCTTTGGGATCGCGATTATCTCACCTAGTGGCTGTGGCTGTTCAGGAAATATTCATGAAAATAATTCAAGCATGATATATGAAATAAAGCTCACTATTTCAAAGCATAAACATTATGACAGTGATCATGATCACCTTCATGCCTGGGAGAGGAGATCCGCTAGTGACTTCTACATTCTCAACATCCTGTTTCAAATAGAAATGCAATGAAACCATAGCTGGAACAAATCATATTCAACCTCCAGCCAAAAGATGAAACCCATGTTTATGCAATTATACACTTTCTGAACTTTAAAAAAAATAAAATAAATGGAACCAAAAATGTTTGGAAGTTAATACTAACTCAACAACCACTCAGAAGGTGAGGACTCATAGTGCAAGAGTGGGCGTTATGGTGAAGAACAGGGATGAAAAACAATTTATAAGGAGTAATTTTTTTCATGTACTTGGAAAGGGCTTGGAACTCAACTCTTCAATGTAACTATTTTCACATTATCCACGTAAGAGGAATGTAACTTTCTCAAACATGGATTTATAATATTCTAGATCAGCACAAGATTTATAATATATTTTTAATAACTACCTGATTTCCAGCTTGAGCACTAGCTTCAGCACCATTATTATCTACTTGATCCACAGTGATAGGCTGAGAATCAAGTTGATTATTGTTTGGCACAGCAGAATCAGAGTTATATGGCATTTCTCCATCTTGATGTTCTTTTTCCTAAATTGAGATAATACAAAAACTTCATAAGACCATACCAATACTACAAACACAAGGTGACAGGAACATTGAAAAAAAGCTTATGAAGTGAGAAAGCCATCCCACATTGTAATAGCTAAAATAGTAATGTACTCTTTTGTCCAAAATAAGTGTCTTGTTGGGGATCTCCGTCACCTAACAATAAAAATATTTGACTCAAGTCTAAACGTCTATCACAAACTATAACAATAAGACAAGCCAAAGATAAGTGCAACAAAAATAAATAATAAACAATGCACACCGGAATATAATGTGTTTCAACAATTTGCCTACGTCCACACAAAAAAGCCAAAAGTAGTGATATTGATCAAAGAGAAAGTTACAACGTATGAGAAAAATGCACACAATTTTTCCTTAACTCGTCCAAAATCCTAGTGCACTCAAATTCTCACTCAAACACTCATTGCAATTACACATTTCTCAGGCACACCTCACGTTACACCTATCTCTAAACTCTCTTAGTTTTATCTTGAACTAATCTCTCTACTAATGAGTTTAAGTGTGTTGCTCAATTCTATGCAAGCTCTATGTCTTCTACTCTAAACCGAAGACATGGTCTTCATTTATAGATGAAGTTTGTTCTCTTCAACCTTATTAACAACCATCTAGCAACCAACTTCAATAAATGAAGTTCTATTTGTCATCTCACTACATGGTTTCCATAGCCTCTAACACTTCATTTATTCCATCTAATAAAGGTATTGAAAAAGTTGAAACCACGAATTTGCTAGCCTTGCATTTACTTCATTATATGCATATTGTTGGCAACAACTTGTGATCATCCTAGCAAGCTTGTTTCTTGATACCAATGAGCAAAATGTCACACGTCATTCATATAATGCCAACAAACAATATCCTCCTCCCGCCTAAGAGAGATATGTCACTGAACTCCCTAATTAGAGCTCATTTCGGCCTTGTCACAGCGAAATTGGAGCTTTTTACCGAGGATGTCCTTAGTAATCATATTTAGCTACATTTTTCTGTGTGTATTTTATTAAGTTGCATTAGTTACTTCTCAGTCACCAAGCCCAACCAATGGTATCGAGCATCCATGTGTTTCGTCCGAGCATGGTACACTGTATTCTTACTCAACTCTAATTAGCTTTGACTACCACAATGTACAACGTACTCATCTTGTTTCAGATCCAACTCTTGGATGAAATGCTTTATCCAAAACATCTCATTTCCTGCTTCAGTAGTTGCGATACATTTCACCTCAGTGGTAGACAAGCCAACACACATAATCAATTTGGATTGTCATGACACGGCTACTCCTGCAAAAGTGAATAAGTATCCTAGCGTACATTTTCCACCATCAATATCTTCAACCATATAAGCATATGTATAGCCTTCAATAATTGGTTATGACTTCCCAAAACACAAGCACAATTGGGTAGGACCTTTCAAATATCTGAAAACAGACTTCACAGCTTACCAATTATCCTTTCCCAAATTTGAAAGAAATTTGATCACTACTCTCACTCCATGAGCAATATCAGGATGCATACACACCATAGTGTACATTAAACTCCTGACTACTGAGAAGTACATAATGACTAACAATTCTTTCTTTTCTTTATCTGTTTCTTACTCAACTTAAAATGATAAGCGAGGGTCATGCTTGCTGACTTAGCATCCTTCATTTTGAATTGCTCCAGTTTTGTTGCGAGAAGGTCGAGATGGACTCCAAATAGGAAGTTACGTGACATCTCTCTCTACCATAAAGTACACTTAATGAAGTAAATGCAAGACTAGTGAATTCATGGTCTCAACTTTGCCAACACCTTTTTATATAATGGAATAAATGAAGTACTGTAGGAGACATTAACTGTGTGATGAGATGACAACTAGAAATTTATTTATTGAAGTTGGTTGCTAGAATCTAGATGGCTGCTTAATTTGATTGTCCCATATTAAGTGTTCACTTTCCCTTTTGACAAGTGAATTATGCTTAAATAACCTATAATAACCTTCACATATGTAGGTCATAATTAAACACTTAAGTTTGTTACCGTACATTGTTCTAATATCTAATATTTGCAAAATGTCAAATAGGACACCTACTTTTTAAACAGGAGTAATGACAAGGCACATAAAATTGAAGTGCCATAGAACAAAATTTGGTTTATTTTCTCATGAAAATTGGAAATAAGTTACAGCTCCCCGTAGAGTATCATCTTCAAATTATAAAAAGTAGCAGTCAGAAGCAAACAAATTTTGAAACTAATCACTTTCTTTGTAAAATCCATCAATTTGACAATGCACAAATATTCACAACCATAAATCAATACCAATAATAATGTACCTTATCGTCATTGCTATCTGGTTCAGTCTCTGCGTCAGTAACTCTACAAACAATCACTCTCTTCCCGCAAAACCTTGATCTAATAATAGAAATATAAAAACAAAAATGTGGAACTGAAAAACACTAAATCACCAAAAATCAAACATATCAGCTCGAGAGCGCCTTACCTCGAAACATGTTGAGGCTCCAAAATCGTTGGACGATACTGCTTACTCCGAGAAACAGCAAAAGAAGACGAAGATGAAGGTGAACACTGAAACCGAATATCAGAACAGGAACTGCACTGAGATAAGAGAACAATATTGCCGCGAATTGCTGCGGAGAAAGCCATTTCCGTCGTCTTCTGATACCTAAAATTGTAGCTCTAACGCCATTGAAAGGTTGAGTTGAGGTTCAGAGAGCTCTTCGTTTGAGTTTTTTTTCTACGTATTATTTTGATTATTGCAGGGCTTAAAGATCTTATCTTACTTGGAACGAGGCACAGGAATTATCTTCTTCGTTGTGTTTCTAAATACCCGCAAATTAATATGACACACGTGTGAGATGTGTAGATATAACCATTTTTTGGTTTATTTTATTTGGAAAAGAAAAAAACGGGAATAGTAATTTTTTTAGTAAACTAAAATATATTATTATGACATCAGCAAACAAATTTGATAAGTGAATAGGACCATGAAATCCTACCGACCCGACAAAAAACTTAACCTAGCAAAAATACGAGTCACTCGATTCGTAAACCTAGCAAAAACACGAGTCACTTGATTCGCATTAGATTCGACGATCAATTTGTTCCAACTCAAAATTGTCATCCAACTTAAAGCTTCCTTTATGGTCAAGGTCTCCACTAAGCTCTGACTCAATCAACCAGCCACCATTCGAGCAAACGGATTCAACAAATAGCATTAAAATTAGTGAACAAATAATAAAATAGTACAAAACTCGAGTTTTAATGCTCCTTATCATATGCAAGAGTGATACATGTTAGAAAAAAATCCAAAATATGTTGTACTTTCCTATGGAGACATTTCAAACACAAATTGAACTTTGTTTTTCTGTCTACAATTATACCATTAGAAACCAGAACTCTGGATTACCAACCAAACTCTGGTATTTTTCATTTCTGTGGACTACTAACTATGCCTGAAGTCAAATCACAAGATCATGTATGTATACAAACCGTACCATCAACATGATTTGCCATCCTCGGCCATTAGTTCTAGATGATACCACAAAAAGGTTATATACATAATTTGATTGTGCATGGATCACTTTTCTTGAGGCCTCACATCCCATCCTGATCTACGTTTCTTCGACTTGTCCAGCCCATCCACCCTATCAAGGATCCTTCTAAAATTTTCCGACAATGGCGCTGGTGTTAGTTCCACAATTTCCGGCTCCTCGTCATCACTATCAATCCAGCCGTAGCAAGGTTTACGCCTCCTGGGAGGGAAACTATCCACTGGTAGAGGAGAGGTGACTGTGAAGGGAGGCGAGCGCATAGAAGCATTACCAGGATGTTCGCTACCTCCAGAAGCAGCTCTCTTGTTGTTTTCCATGGAAGTATCTTCAGGCGGGAGTAGGAGACGAACATTACCATCTACAGGATCAACACACAAATACAAATATCAGGGGAGGCTTGGATGCAATTTTGTTGTTTTCCTGCCTATGATGCACGGAGACTCACATCTTCTCAACATACCCGTGTTTGATACGTATCCGACGCTTAGACACTCAAGACAATCTTTGTGTACATGCCCTCTAATTTTTTAATAATGTTTTTAAGAGGACACGTGTCACACACCTTACGTATCCCTCACTTTTTTCTTCTAAAAATGAATATAACTTATATGAACTAATATAGAAATATAAATTATCAACTATTATTATTGAACGTATTCTTCGTGTATCGTTTCTACGATTTTATAAAAATTGTGTCGTGTATCCCGTATCTCATGCATGTGACTGTGCAACATAGTTTACTGCTTACTTGGAGAAAAGGGAAAAGTCTCCTAATTCAATATGTTGTTTTATGATGCACCTCATCTTCAGATGTTTCTTGTTAGCATGTAGCAGAAGGTACAAGAAACAGTTAATTTGAAATAATTGTCTGAAAGCATATGTGGTATCAATCAAAATTTAAAGTGAAAACATTTTTGAACTATCTGGAAAAGTTGGCTAAAAAGTTTATGGATGATTCTAGAAATTTTAATACAAGTGACCTGTGAAAAAGAGTTAATTACCAGGTTCATTAGGCGGTGATGGAGGGTTATGAACTTCATTACTCATGGATGCAGATTCCATGGCCTCATTACACCGTGATGTTGTGTCCAAAACCACCTGCATGCTAGAGCTGGCAGGAACAAGCTCATTTTGCGCCCCAGCAACAGGTGTGCTGTTATCATCACTGCTTTCATTGCCCCGTGAACAATCACCCTATAAAAGAGAATCAATGTCATTATAATAATGTCCCTACTTTTGAATTGCAAGGTTGGAACCTCGAACAATGAATTACTTCAAACCAACTCACAAAGACAGTAGTTTAAATCTCAACTCAAGAGCAATGGCATCACAGCAATACAGCATAGGCCATAGAGTACAAATAAAAATGCAACTCCAAGAAAAATGATCAGAATACAGAAGCAATAGTGTGAATTGCATCAGGGACCACTAAGCCTTCAATATCCAACAAGTATCAACCACAAAATAACATACAAGAAGTCGTGTACATACTATGCAGTTCATTGCAGAGGAAACCAAAATACTTACGCCAGGAAATTCAAAGAATGGCAGTTATATAGCTTTCTAAAACAAACTAATTCAGTTAGGCTGAAACTGTGAAAAGAGTGCAAATGATACCATGACTTGATTGGCTTTGATTATCTGATAAACAAATGAGGGCATCTTCCATTTAGATAGTATGGAGGGCTAGTAACTAGAGAAAGATGTAAGAAATCAATGTTGATTACTGACTCTAACTACTACTCGTGTGGCTATGAGAAAAGATAACAGTACACACGCATAACATGTTAGGCTATATTTGAAGTAATGTCCCAAAAAACTTTTATGAGCGGTGGCTCCTCCATGGTGGGCAATAGAACCAAATAGAACTCAAACACATTTTACTACTTCCAATAAACAAACAGTATATTGATGAGATAAGTATGTATGTTTGTGATTTTGAGTGGGGATCCTATAGAAATGTGCTTCTGCATTTCACAAGAATGAAAGTGGTATTGTGGAAAGAAACATTTGTTCAGGAAAGTCTAATATGCTTTACTTGTCACTGTCATATGCTCACACCTTGAGAGCACCTAGACTGAGAAAAAAAAAAACTGTAGATGAAAGCATATGAAGAACTCTACTGTCCTCCCTAATGACACGGGGAAGTTTGCTTGGGAAAGCCTACGGCAAAGAAGTTGGTCTTACATAAAGATCAAAAGATGGACAAATATAAGTTGCTCTACTTTCATGTTACTTGATAACAATCATTGTTTTGGTTAAAAAATAAGCTTTGCAGGCTTTGGGTTTGATATTTTGGTCGTGCTTGCCCAAACTTTGAGGCCCAAAGTCATCTGATTTTATTTGCAAACAAATGTCACATAATAGTTGTGAGTTGTGACCTTGAGGTCATGGATTTGAGTCCAAGAAACAGCCTCTCTGCAAAGTAAGGGTAAACCCCACAATGGTAGGAGCCTAGTGTACTAGGCCGACCTTATACAAATGTAGCCACGCAACACATTTGATCAACCATGTATATCCTTACAGTCCCGTTATTTGAAGCTACAACGCTAAAGCCAAATGATATGCAAGGAACCATTAATAAGATATTCTATATGCTCCAAGTAAAAATAAGATAACCTAAACTCTAAAGTCAAATACCACTGTGAGGTCCAACTCCTTCCCACCATCATTACAGCTATCAAACCTTAAACCTCTGTTTGGTCTAATACTTGGGAAAAATAAATCAAACATCATCATTTATTTTGCTTGATCCAAAAAATAAACTATACTAATTCAAACAATACTCAGTTATGTGAAGGATTTGTGACTAACTAGGCTTTAGAAATTACGGAAAAGAGATTTAAAATTTTCATTTCCTTACTACCAAGTAACCTCTTTCCCAACAGCAAATAAGAAATTAGCACAACAAGATTTTACCTTATCATCATCCTCTTGGCCCTCTCCTTTATCAAGGATGGTTTCAATGAGGACTTTGTAAGCAGCCTCTTCAATGAAGACCCACCCTTCCTCACTGTAAACCTGCAACACAAAACCCATCAAACAAAGATCAAATTAACACAAACCCCACAAAGGATTGTTGCTTTTGAAAAAGAAAGAAACCAACTTTCAGTAGCTCTTGAACCGTTCTGTAAACCAGCTTATCACCGAACCCATAAGGACGCATTGCGTCGAGGGCTGCGTCCATTCGCGTATCCCTCTGCAAAAACCCAATTCACAACACAGAAACATGAGATTCCCCAAGAAAATGGGCGTGATCGCAGCTCATAAAAATTATTTACTGAACGATCAAACAAAAATTAAAAATGCGAACTTTAAATGTGTGAAAATGGGAGAAGAAACCAATCCATGATCGAGAACACACAACAAAGTGAGAGAAACAGTTGAGAAACCTTTCTGGGTCTTCCGCGAGGCATCGTTCGTGAAGTGGAGGGTTCTGTGAATCTCAACGAAATGAAGAAAATAATAACGAAAAAGAAAGACTTTTGGCTCCTCAAAGATGAAGAGAATAAACAAAAACACAAGAGAAAGTAGTAGCAGCTTGGGAACTTGTGTGTATTTTATCTGGATTCAAGACCATGTTATATAGAGAAACCTTTCTTAATCTTAGTTAGAGTTAAACTCATCACTACTCGAAAGTGTGTTTAGCGGGATATAACGCGATAACTTTTCTCACCATTTCAGTATGCACTTTGAACGCAAAAGGTAATAATTAGTTTTAGAGCAACGCATATATTCATTACACAATGTCACTTAAAATGTATATATAGAACTTTGTTTCTAAGAATTCCGACTTTCGTATTAAAAAGTCACAATTCATTATGTCAGTGAAATATAACTTAAAATCACATTCTTCCAGCATTTACAGTACAATGACTTATTTTTATGTTGTTATACGCAAATGACCTTTCTTTATTTTTAAAAATGAATAACATACGAAGTAATATGAATACAATCAGAATTTCACTTCATAAATGACAAACAAATCACATTCTTCTTGCGAGCATATGGATTGTAAATGTATGTATATCTATTTGGTATATATTCACATAATAGAATCAACAATAAGCAAATAAAATTAGTGAAAGTCATGTCGGTTTGGGACAAAATTAGGTCGATCAAATTTTTTCATGTCTCAATTTTCAACAATACAGTTTCTCATAATAAACTAAAAAATATTTAACATTTCAATTTACGGTTGAAAGCAAATTATAACCATAATGGTTTTGATGGAGACAAGCACTTTGCAATTTAGGGTACCTTAAATGTGGTTCATTGTTTTGGCACCTTGGAATGCTTTTTCTTCCCAAAAAGGATTAATGTTATGAGCTGTCCATGTGAAAAAGCAAAGATGTTGCAGATACAATTTTCGGTAAACGACACTAATTTTTTACATTTATAGGAAATTTATCTTTCTTGCTAACCAAGGAATCTAGAAGCCGAAAAGAGAAAAAAGCTAACGGTCAAGCAGTAATGAGGCGTGAGCCCTGCTGCTCTGCTACTTCTGCAACTATACAAGCATCACTATATACATGCGCTCCCAAACCAAACTATATTCACTACGAAATTCAATTTTTTTTTTTTTTTTTTTTTTTTTTTTTTTTTTTTTATAATACATTACACAAAATACGTG
>JAYMTH010002161.1:0-13107 GCA_036897465.1 Pelargonium australe
TCATCCAATTTAATAATCCACATCATCCAAATAATTAACCCATGTCATCAAATAATATCCAAATAAGCAGTCCACGTTAGCGATCTTTTTCCAGCGATGCAGACAATAGTCCACATCAGCGTCACTTAACGGAAAAATTGACGGAATGTGACGGCGGGTACTTAATTGGGTATAAAATGAAAATGTGGGTACTCAATTGGGTGTGAAATAGAAGTATATGTACTAAATTGGAAGAAATAAAAGTTTGGATACTAAACTGAGAATTTTTTGAAAGTCTTGGGTACCAAAAAAATGGTTATCCCAAAACGCAACTACCGAACTTATAAGTAATAACTGCGACTATAAAATGCATAAAACTGCGCAATTATCGGTTTCTCTAAATCGTCTTCTCTCTCTCTTGGAGCTGAAGCTTTCAAGATCGCCATATTTCGGAGCTCAAACCCTAGGCCTTTTTCCGATTTGACTCGGCCGATTCTCCTCTGGTTCTTGTTTCTAGAGGTAAATTTGAGCTTTCTGCAATCTCTGTATGCTCTTCGCTGTGTAAAATGGCTTGAAATCTTTGTCCATTTCATCAGATTTCAGTTCCTGTAAAGTCTGTAGTATTGTCGTGTCTTTCAAATTTTGAGCTGGTTCTGGTTTAGATTCTAGTTCGTTTGCTGGTTCTGGTTTAGATTCTAGTTCGTTTGCTGGATCTGGAGTTCTTCTTGCTCTAGTTCCTCATTTCGTGTATTGATTTCTAGTTGAGGTCTGTGTTGGTCAGTATAGTTCAGATCTTGGCTTTGATTGTTGATAAATCGTGTAAATTTTGGGCTTGAGTTGAGCCCATGAGGAACCCCAATGTGTATTTTCCTCTGTTGGTTTCTTGCTTTGTCTATTTGGCCTTTGTCATTCATGTAATCTTAGCTGCTGATTATGTTCCGACCGACAAAATCCTCCTGAACTGTGGGGCGACATCGGCGGGGTCCACCGATAATGATGATCAGAAGTGGACCTCCGATATTGGGTCCAAGTTTGTTTTGGCAGCTCAGGGCTCATCCACTGCTGGTGCTGCAACTCAAGACCCTTCAGTTCCTGAGGTCCCTTTCATGACTGCTCGGGTTTTCCAGTCTGAGTTCACCTACAGCTTCCCTGTTGCTTCTGGCCGGAAATTTGTGCGGCTTTACTTTTACCCTGCTTCTTATGGGAAGAACAATGCTTCCGATGCTATCTTCTCTGTCACGGCCGGATCATATACCATGCTCAAGAATTTCAGTGCTGCTCAGACCACACAGGCTTTGAATTATGCTTTCATTATCAAGGAGTACTCGGTCAATGTGGAGGGCGAGACCTTGAATGTTACCTTCACCCCATCTCCCAAGTATTCAAATGCTTTTGCGTTTGTTAATGGGATTGAGATTTTGTCCATGCCCGATATCTACAGCTCCACTGATGGAACTTTGATGATCGTGGGTCAGAATTCTCCTGTCTACATTGACAACTCTACCGCCCTGGAGAATGCTTATCGATTAAATGTGGGTGGAAATTATATCTCACCTTCTGGCGATACGGGTCTGTATAGGTCTTGGGCTGATGACACTGCCTACATATATGGAGCAGCAATTGGGGTCCCAGTAACTACTAGTCCAAACATGACGGTTCAGTACCCTACTGGCATGCCTACATATGTTGCACCTAAGGATGTCTACGAGACTGCTAGATCGATGGGGCCAACAGCAGCTATCAATATGAATTATAATCTGACTTGGATTTTTACTGTCGACTCTGGATTCAGTTACCTTGTTAGGCTTCACTTCTGTGAGGTTTCTGCAAATATCACAAAAGTTAATCAGAGGGTTTTTGATATCTTCATCAATAATCAAACTGCTCAGGAAGGGGCCGATGTTCTTCTCTGGACAGATGGGCAGAATGGAGTTCCGGTCTATAAGGATTTTGTGGCTTTTGTTCCAAGTGGGAGCCCACAACAAGATCTCTGGCTTGCACTGCATCCAGATGAGCAAGCGAAGCCCAACTACTTAGATTCAATCTTGAACGGAGTAGAGATATTCAAGATGAATGATACTGCTGGTAATCTTGCGGGGCCAAATCCAATTCCTGCTCCTCAACAAGAAGTAATTGATCCATCAAAGGTTAGACCACACTCTGGCCATGGTAATTCAAAGAGTCAGACAGCAATTATTGCCGGGGGTGTCAGTGGTGGAATTGTTTTAGCCCTTGTTATCGGTTTCTTTGTTTGTGCTGCTTCTCGTCGTCGCAGGCAAGGGAAAGATTCAAATACAAGTGATGGGCCATCTGGGTGGCTTCCTCTATCTCTATATGGAAATTCACACTCGTCAGCTTCTGCCAAGACTAACACTACAGGAAGTTATGCCTCCTCCCTCCCTGCAAACCTTTGCCGTCACTTTTCATTTGCGGAGATCAAGTCTGCCACCAAAAACTTTGACGAGGCTTTACTCCTTGGAGTAGGAGGCTTTGGCAAAGTTTACAAGGGAGAAATCGACGGTGGAATGACCAAAGTTGCAATCAAGCGTGGAAACCCACTCTCTGATCAAGGTGTACATGAGTTCCAAACTGAGATTGAAATGCTTTCCAAACTTCGCCATCGCCATCTTGTTTCGCTTATTGGATACTGTGAAGAGAATTGTGAAATGATTCTAGTGTATGATTACATGGCTCATGGAACACTAAGGGAGCATCTATACAAGACCCAAAATCCACCCCTACCATGGAAGCAAAGGTTGGAGATATGCATTGGAGCTGCTCGTGGTTTGCACTACCTTCACACTGGTGCCAAACACACTATTATCCACCGAGATGTTAAGACAACTAACATTCTTTTGGATGAAAAGTGGGTGGCAAAGGTCTCTGATTTTGGGTTGTCAAAAACAGGCCCTGCACTGGATCACACTCACGTGAGCACTGTTGTGAAGGGTAGTTTTGGTTATTTGGATCCGGAGTACTTTAGGCGGCAACAACTGACTGAAAAGTCTGATGTTTATTCTTTCGGGGTTGTCCTTTTCGAGATTCTTTGTGCGCGGCCAGCCTTGAACCCGACACTGCCAAAGGAGCAAGTGAGCTTAGCAGAGTGGGCTGCACATTGCTTCACAAAAGGCATTCTCGATAAGATAGCTGACCCTTATCTGAAGGGGAAGATCGCGCCGGAATGCTTCAAAAAGATCGCCGAGACTGCAATGAAGTGTGTGTCTGAAATAGGCGTTGAAAGGCCATCCATGGGTGATGTACTCTGGAACCTTGAGTTTGCTCTACAGCTACAAGAGAGTGCTGAAGAGAGTGGCAAGGGTATGGGTGAAATAAGCTACGAGGAGGGGTCATTTGATGTAGACTGCAAAGGGAAGAAAGACCCAAATGCATCTCCAGGTTTTGATGATAATGTGACGGATTCAAGAAGCAGCGGAATCAGCATGAGCTTAGGCGGTCGGAGCCTAGCAAGCGAAGACTCAGATGGGCTAACACCAAGTGCTGTGTTCTCTCAGATCATGAATCCAAAAGGACGTTAGCATCAAAGGTAACCAGTTTACTCATATCCTATCACGTGATATCTTAGTCAAACATGTAATTCAATTTGGCTCATCTTATTCATTTTACTCACTGTTATATCTGTATTTTTTTTTTTTGGCTTTGACAATGGTTTGATCAAGTCTGAATCTGTACTTTACTTCATATGAAGAGTGTAAAATAATATGTTGTACTTTTGTTTTATCCTCGATGATACGTATATCCATTTTTGTCACCCCTTGTTTACACTATAGTTGGATTTGGTAAAAACAACGGTAGATAGTCTAAGGTTAGGTTTGAAAAGACAATGTGAAAACCTTGACGTTGCAACTGCAAGATAGTTTCAAGTTAGGTTAGCGCCACATGAATTTTTATGGATTATACGCTTACATCACGCAAGACAGCGATGTATATGTATTTGTTTTACTGGTTCTTTTGGAATCGAATTAAGTACAATTGTGTGGAAGAATATGTTGATATGATCTGGTGGCAATACGTGGGAAAGGGGTATTAGGGAAAGGGAGTGGTGTGTTTGTCACTTTGTTGACTTGCTTGTAATTGAAAGTTGGTGATGTGTATTATAGCAATTTGGAAGCCTAGTTTCTTCTTTGTTTATTTGGTAGAGAAAATATTGAAAGGCATAGATGATTGCTGTGGCCGGCTGTATTTTATTTGTCATGTTTCAGATATGTATGGATTTTATAATTATTTGTGGAGGGAACAAGTGGCCGGAAGTTTTGTGATCCTGGCACTTGGACCTCACCTATCTTTACAGCTAGAATAAAATGATATGTTATGGGCTATCCACCGAAAATGCATTTTGATTTTGTCCACAGAACGTGATGGTGATGGAGGCAATCAAAAGTCAAAGAAAGACCCAGTATTTTGTGTGTGTGTGTGTATATATATATATTGAATGAAGGAAAGAGAAAAAGACAACAAAGAAACCAGCCTATATTCGCAAGCTTGTATATTTCCCTCCATGTGTATCCATGGTTAAGAGCAACCTGCTAATATTTATCCAGGAAATTCTTAATATCGTCCACCACCGCCCACGTGTTCCAATCACCTATTTTGTTGCTCCTGACTCGACGAACAACAACCGTAGAGTCGACCGTCACAACCACCCATGCCAGTGAAATCACTACGACCAAGTCAGATCCTAACTTGCATGAAGAGAGCCATCAATTCAGCCAAAAAGCCGAGCAACGGCGATATTGTATCTTATTTCTTGACAGTTACATTCCTTCCGTCTCAAAATGATTGTCCGATTTTTCTGAAAAAATAATAATATTTGTAAGTAGTTCACGAGTTTCTTTTTTACTTAAAGGAGCCATTTTTACATATAACAATTAACAAATAAGATTGGGCAACAAAGATTTTTGAACTCTCTCGAAATAAATAACTAAAATAAAGATGTCAGAGAAGATTACAAGATGCATTGGCATATGGTAATGGCAGTTATCTTCTTAACCACTAGAAATATCTTCAAATTTCCTTTAGCCATGCATTGTTGTATGTATCGCTAGAGCTATATTCTGTCTTTTGGTTCGTAACATATCATTTTGTCTTAAATGACCCAAGTTCTCTAGCATTAGGTTCTTAGCTTTATAAGAGCAACTCTAGCCTTGAGTCTCATGGTATTAGGAAGAGAAAATGTCGGAAGGGACTTGTATTGTCCTGCAATGGAGAGAGTTTTGGTTTAAGGGTTGGTCCCTTAAATAAGTGCCGGTTCCTTGTGCAAAGACATTGTTCTGATTCTCATTAGAAAAGTGCAACTATTTTAAGAGGACTTCCTCTCTTTTTTCTCATACAATCAACAAAATGATATGTGCTCAAGAACCAGAAAATATCACACACAATTGAGAGACTGCCATAATTGAGTAAATTCAATAAACTGACTTTATCAACATTTCCAAAATGAAGCTGTCCTTCAAACAATAGAGTGGAATAGATTCACAAATTTTCCCGAAAGCGGAAATATTTATGATCCAATCATATTTACATGCCAAGAGACAACGCATTCAGAAGAAAAACTCACAACAAAGCAACTGGAATGCTCGCATCACATAGTCGCAAAGGAGAAAGTTCACTGGGCACTCACTTAACGTGGAACCTTAAAAAGACAATATTTTCACTGTGTAACGGAATCTAAAACTGTAGCTATCTTCTTCTCTAGCTCTGGCTTGTTGGCTCCAACAAGCTTGTCAAATTGTTGCCCATTTTTAAGGAAGAAGAATGTAGGAGTGGCTTTAATATCCCATGAAAAGCTAAAATCCTGCATCACACAACATCACCAATTTGATTTCAGCTATACAATTTGAGTGACAGGGTACATGTCGAAGGTTAAGGGTTGAAACTAGACAGAAGCATCCATCTTAAAAGCAAGTTACAACATAGTTTCGTTGCTTACTGTTAGCTCATCGACATCGACCAAAAGGAACATAAGGGATGGATGTTTCACAGATAGCTCACTGTAGAATGGTGCAATCATTTTACAGGGACCACACCATGTAGCACTGAAGTTCGCTATCACCTGCTCCAGTTAGAAGTATAAGGAATATGAAAGAATGCCAATCGATAATTCAAAACTACATTCAATGATGAATCAAATGGTATATTTAATGAAAGGAGTTGAATGACAGAGTAAGTGGATTTACGCATTTCTAACTTACTAGTGAACGTACTAATGCCGGCTATGTCATTATCACAAGGGGTTTATTTAAGGGCATGATTAATGAAACCTTCTCCCAAATGCCTTTATGGAATAATATGAAACATGTAAGCAAAATTCATTCACACTGTTTAGAAACCTCAAAGGAATATTTGCTATTTTTAGCATTGTTAATTTTATTTTTCTGCTCGGGCCATTTTAAGTTGCTCTTAACTATGCAATTTAACTTGGCTCAACATTTTGTATTTTGGTCAATCGGCCTCTGGGAATTTTTTTATCCCTTTTTCTTGGTTTATGTACACTTGCTTCTTCCTTCTCAGAATCACAAGTTCTTTTATCTTACTAAATAAAAGTACCCATTGCTTATAAAAAGAAAAAAAAAAAAAAAAATCTTTACATTATTGCTTCACTTAGTAAAGGTGATTTCATACTTTTCAGAGTTACGCTTCTGTGGGCTGGTAATAAATAGCTAAAGCTTCATTTAATTTAAGATAAATACTATTTAAAACATCTTGTCCATTGTTATTGGTTCCTCCCTGTACAGCTGTACTGTTTTTCACAGTAGATGCAGCCTCAGGTTTTTTCAAGTCTAAGCTTCCTTAATTTTTGAGATGATTGGCCATATTATATCTACATACCCGAAGTGATTACTCTTTTTATGAATATAGGGATGTACAACTTAGCAATTTTCATCCTTTTTTTTTTTTTTTCTGTAAAAATCTCAGGAGAGAATCTAGAAATAGTATTGGCTGTTTTAGCACAGCTAAGTTCACTGCTTTGCAGTTGAAGGTGAAAAAAAACTTACAATTTTGCCATCCTTATTTGCCTCTGACAGCTTCAGATCCCAATTTTCCTTAGTGGCAATGAGATGCACATTCCCGCTTGTAAAGTCAACATTATGATCATCATCATCTTCATTTTTCTCCCTCTACAGGTAATGTGAATGTAGTTAGTTACTTTGCCAAATGAATTCAAGGTGAGAATAAAAGTGACATAGAAACAGTGATAAACAACATTGTGTTATGTCACTATAATTAACGACTTTTTCTTGACTGGACATGTGAATTTAACAACAGCTAAACCAGTAGACAACACCTTTTCATGGAATGTTTACAGTCAATTTTGGTTGATCCTCAAGGTATTTTACTCAATCTTTGCAATGTATTTTACTCATTCTTAAGTGTTAAGTCGTCCTTTTTCCCCTATATGGCAGGATTGAAAATGATAGAGCATCCCAATAACTACAGTTTTAGAATTCTTAGATATATTTAAGCTGGGTAGATAATAAATAATGATTAGTAATATTTATATGTTATGTTGAGCAAGCAAAATGCAATAAAGGGATTAAGAACTTAACACTATTAAAACCAAGAAGTAATCTTTTGATGTAATTTGCACAGATGACATTTCAGTTTTTCTTAAGGAATTGGGTTGAAATCTGATATACATACCTTTGAAAAGCAAGTCCCCATACTGATGTTTATCAGGCCGAAATCCTAAACCCTTGAAGTAATATATAAATAGTATCCTGATAATTAAAAGACAACGAAAGACACAATAAGTAACAAATAGATTGACAAGTACACTTCATCAACTAATCAAAGGACACTTGAAAACAGATACTGAGAGTTCCTCAATCCCCCCCTCACGAAGCCAGTATAGTTGGAATAAAACAAAGGAGAAACCAACAAATCATTTACTTGTGAGTTAAGACTTCACTTCAATTTTTTTAAGCGCACACCAGTTACTCTAATTTTTACCAGTGAAGGAGATAATTATTTATTTCAATAATACAAGATCACTAAATAGTCCTACAAATAAGATAAATAAAAATATACAGAATATCATGCAAAATAATCCCAAAATAGGTCGTCATGGAGACAGGAAACACAAGATATCCATTCTCTGAGGTAGCATTTGCGTTTCGCGCATCTGTTGAACGATCATTTGCTTGCTAAAAGCAATTCCAAAACGCAGAGTTGGAAATTAAACATACCCTAAATTCACAAATGTAAGCAAACAATATGCAGATCACATAACTTCCCTTAACCAATGTCCCAGAAAATTGGAAAAAGAAACAATGAATATGGACCTATCCTCAGCTCTTCATTGCATACTTGAAAGAGAATTTTTTTACAGAATCTTTAATTAATACAAAAGAAATTATGTTCCCTATCAGTTTCAAGAATTATTAACCCCTCCTAGTGATCATATGAGCTGCCATCAAATCTTCAGCAAGTAACACCATGCCTATGTGGCGTTTGGCCTCTAAGAAGCTAATATAAAAAGAATTGGCGTAATTAATGAGCTTAAAGAGCCTTAAAATATCCTTGCTCTTACTGAATTTTCTCGAGAAACAAACAGAAAGTGAGAAAGCAAACTGAACTACTCTTAAAAATGAAATTTTGAGCGCAAATTAACAAACGCAATTGAATTCGAAAGCCAAAAACCGCAAGCTAGACGCAAACCAGAAAAGCGCGAATCAGAGCTGAAATTACCGTACACAATTGAGGTCGTAGCGTCAACTGATAGTCAGCAGAAACAAGAATCGGAGGTTTCAAAACAAAAACCCCAAGAATTAGAGACTGATCGAACAAGGAAGTGGCGAAACAAACCTTAACCTTCTATATTTAGCCAATTTGAATTTGAGTTCACCATTTTTTTAAAAAAAAAATAAATTGAAATTAAAAATAAATAAAAGTAAAGCTGGCGAAAGCGAAAAAGGACAAACTCGAGAAGACGAAGAAGAGAACAAAAATAAAGGAAACAAGATAAATAAAAAAGGGTGTGGCCTGTAAGAAAAGAAGGAGATAAGCACCTGGAGTTACGAAAACGCCCAAAGTCTGTGACGTAAATATCAGAAATGACCCCAAATGCGCGGCTTTGAATTGTTCGTGGAATAGGCTGTTCCTTCCTTAAATTCCATTTTTATATAAACAAAGAGACATAGGAAATAGAATTATGAAAATAAAATAGTAGCTGTACCTGAAATTAAATATTTAATTTATTTGAATATTTAAAATGTGGAAGATTTGATTGGTTTGGGTATTGGGATTTGGGAGAGAGACTTGGACTGCACTGTTTGGACTTTGGTTTTGTGGACGACACGATCTTCTCATCATATTCATAGCCTCGATGGGACCCACTCTGAACTCAACTGTCAAGTCCACATCTTTTTCTCATTTATCAAGTTTTTTAAGAATGAAATGTATGAGAAATATAGTAAATGTTAAGGAATGAGACCCATGAAGAAATGATTCTAGTTATTGAATTATGAAAATATTGAGTCCATTTATTTGCATAGAAATATATGTATATTTGTATATTTTCTTTTGAATGAACCAAATGATTTCATTAATTCAAATCAGATAACATCAATGAGATTATATCAAGAGAACATTCCGACATAAACCATGACCTACAATCAGTCACAGAACGAGATGATCGTGCGAAAGAGTGAGCAACATCGTTCACAAATGAAAGAAGTAGTTCTTGTGTATAACACACCCAACAAAATATTAGGAGTGGTAGATGAAGAAATGATGAGCAAAGATAGATTTCAAAGAAAAAAGTGGACCTACATTTTGTGACAACCTGTAATATATATATATATATGTATGGTATTTGGAAGATTACGCAAAGCTATTGAAATCCATAATAATCATAATTAGCTTAAAAGACAACCCAACACGACGTGCGACACAAGTAGATAATCTCGTGTCATTTTTGTATCCAGCTTACAACGAATAATGATGCACCACCTGTCCATTTCCACTATAAATCAAAGATCAGGAAATCATAATAATAATAATATAGGACCAAGTCAGCCCAAATAACCGTGGGCCCAATCGGCTGTTGTGGGCTTGAGCCAGAATTGTATATATCATGCGACCCAAACAAATCTTACGTTGAATGACACAAAAGATTCAACAAACAGAAAAACAAAACGTGCAACAGTCAATGTCTGAACTCTGAACTCTGAAGTGGCCGTTGCAATCGTTTGGTTGCAAATAACAGAATCTACATTATTTCATTGGAATAAAATCTTTTTTTTTGGTGACTTGCACTCTTCCATTGATTTTGATTTGAATCCTCACTTTTCATTTACATGTCCGACCCATTTAAAAAATCAATAACACAACTGTGGATTCGAGATGTCTCTGTTTAGGGCGCTAGTTAGTCATTAAGAGAATTGCGACATTACCTCCTTCCTCCAACCAAAAACACAGACAGTAACAGAAGAGAAGAGCCATGGTACTAGGTACTAGTTACTAGGCTCCATATCTCAGGTATTGTATTCTTTTTTGTGTGCATTTCTAGGAGTTCTTAAGTTAATGAAATTCTGGCAGTCCAAAGCCTCTAGGTTAATGTTATTGATTTCCCTGATCCTTCTACAGTTTATGTCAATGTGAAACAAGATAGTTTCTTACACTTCTCTGAGCCTACATCAAAATTCAAATATTCATTACATAGTTTGTGTTAAATTATAGTTTTCGGTTCATCTTTTCCTCACATGGCAACAGCTTTTGATAGTTTATGTGCCAAGAATTAAACCAGAGCGAGAGGTTTTGATATTACATTTACATACAGTGTCTTATTCTTTTGTTTTACCAGTGTAACTCTATTGTTTTTCTACAACAATCTAGAAGTTCTAAAATCTAGTTCAACTGCAAGGGTAAGATGTTAAGTATTAGAATGTGTCGTACAGTTGTGCTTAACTGCTTTAAGGATTCACTTCCTGGATACATATGAACTTAGTCGCGCACAGACATGCATATCCTATGATATTATTGCAAGAACATATAAATACACTCTGAAGAAAAATTGTATTCTCATTTCTCACTCTCTACACAGAAAAGTTGGTAATAGAACGTACCTTCAAAGAGATACCTTACCTTCTGCATCAAGACTTGAAGATACTGATAATGTCTATGGATGGCAGGATCTTCCATCACCAGATGCAATCCGAATTGCCAACAATCTATCTAATCTTGGTCAGATCTACAATAGAGAAGATCTTTCAACAGATGTTTTGGTGAGAAAGATTTGAATCAATTTTTACAGTAAACTACTATTTCCTGGAGAAGATTTAAGTAGAGTATCAGTGGATGAAAAATGTTTCAAACCTCCTCTAAGTTTTAAGTTTATTCAATCACCTTCAATTATGATGAAATGTAATTTTTTGAAATCTAGGTTTGAAGTTTTCACTACATAATTTATAAAGCAGACTGGCAAGGGTCTTCATATATTAAACAAAGTAGCACCAGAGATGTTTCTGGCGATTATCCGAGGTCTGGGTTTAAGGCTGAATTTGACTGAGAAGTTGCATGAAAAGATGAAAACTCGGACTACATAAGATTCCATGTTTTCATCGGTGTTTGCAAAGTTGCAAGACATTCCCTTTGTCCAGCAAGTACCAAGTGACACATGAGTCCCAAGCACGTATCAAGACGATATCATCTTCAAATTATGATTTCATACAAATTGATCCTAGTTTAATGAATGTTTGGTTCTATGTTTATACATGATATAATCATGAAATGACTCTTTGCTACTTGAAACTGCTTTATACAAATTCAATTTGTTGTCTTAATGCCACATACATTTCAAAATGCATAAGAAAGTAATCCTTGGAAATTCCTCCAAAGTTTAAACCTCAACGAAAACATGCTACAGGACAATACAACCGATCTCAAATAACTAGTGCTTATACTTTCAAGGTTGTTTCTTTTCCTCATGTTCCTGCTCTATTGTGAATGTAGAATACTTAAAGTACATATTTAGTGCTTCAAGTTGTCGCAATACCATAGGACATGCAAGACTTGAACATGATGTTTCCAGTCATTACCCTTAAATGATTCAATGGATTAACAAACCTGTAATAAATCAAATTTTAAAAAGTGCAACACCCATTTAGGCTGCACTTGCATAACCAATCATTTTTTTCTCATGTACATACACTTCAAAGATGAGTCTATAATACATTAAGAGTTTGTCACAAGCTCTTACCTCTAAATTTGTTAGCAATAGCTCTTACCCAAGCTTTATCCTTTTCACTATATGCATAGCTCGCACTTGAAGCCAACAGGACAAACCCTTCATTCTTCTCCGTGTCATTGGAACTTAGAACAGGTTCTACCAAGAGAGAAATGGTTCCCTTTGGCAGCATCTCCCATAGCTCAGATTCTGAAAGTTGAACAAGCATCCATAGAAGGTATAAGCCCAATTAGGAACCACTCAAAAGAGCAATGCTGCCAAGTTTCAATGTACCAACAAGAAATATAATATCCACCCCTTCTAGGCAAGCAACAGGGAAATAATATAAACTCATGATGGCAATGAGAATATCAACTCGAATAAACAGTACCTCAACCCCAGGAACAGAGAGTATAGAGAACTTCCTGAGTTTGTTAACATAAAGGATAAAAGAACTATCCCAGGTCATTATAGTAATACCTCAGAAATCTAAATTTTAATGGAAAAATAGTGGTATGTTCTGAATTTGATGAATCAACTATCAGTCCGAACTTGTATTTACAACTAACAAGAAACATATGTATTTTCGCCAATATTAAAAGGAACCATTCCAGAGGGTACAAATACAATCAATTAATTTTGTGCAATATATATGAAGATCTAATTTAAATTTTACCTGAAGTTTGAGGAAAATAGAGCGTGTCTTTAAGAACTGAAAGGCCAATCTTTCCAACCTGTTTCCCAAACCAATCAAGTTCTTGATCTTTTGATACACCGTCTGGAATCTTCCAGTATCCACGCATACACAACTCTCCATTAATCGATATAAGCTAAAACATAGGAACAATCAGATGATTAATACTTTAGAAGGAATGACAAAGGGGGAGAGAGAGAGAGAGAGAGAGCGAGAGAGAGAGAGAGAGAGGTAGCAAGAGAAGAAGAGG
>JAYMTH010002162.1:0-13107 GCA_036897465.1 Pelargonium australe
CTGTTCGCGGCCTCGCCGGCGATCTCGCCGGACGTGCTGGCCAGGTCTTTTAAGATGGATAAAAAGATGGTTGAAGATATCAAGGCCAAGGTTGCACCAAAAAAATAGACACTTGATGTTGATGAAGCTATATGATTAATTAAGGATCTGAATTTGTGATCGTGTTGTTGATCAATTACTTTTTCGTACTCTCTATTATTTCATGTTTGTATTTGCTAATTTTAAGCTAACATTAATCCAATGTTATTGAATATTGTTTTGATATTTTGATACAAATTACTTTGCCTTTTGCTTTTATAGTTTTTGCTTTCATTTTTATAGTTTTTGAGCCAATAAATTTTAGTTTTTATTCTTATAGTTAAATTTTTTTTTTTTTTTTTTTGAGAAATAACCCGAAGATTATTATTGAGGATAATAGCAAGTTACATTAAAAGAACTGAAACTCAAACCAGACATACATTAGGGTCATTCGACATGTACCCTAAATCGCTGATTATAATACCGGTCCACGAGGACATAAGAAAAAACCAATAAAATCCTAAAATAGCAAAACAGCACACTGTCAAACTAAAGTCCTAACGCGAGACTCTAGCCGGCTATTCCAGGCCAAACCACGAGGCTAAATCGATAGCCCCGACCCGAAGCCCTTAAGCTCCGGCAATCTCCAAAGCAGCTACTCGCCCTACCGGGTCACCTCAGCATGACCCGCGCTAACTCTTTCTCCTTCACTCAATCTTGGTTTGCCATCCGTCCGGCGTCTTTTCCCATCGACAATCGTAGCACCCTCGCCTTTCTCCACCTCCTTCACTGTTTCCTCAGAAATTGGATCACTAACCTCTATCGGAACCGCTGGTTCCCAGTGCGATGTCTCATCGCGAAGCCATCTTGATCCAACAAAACCATTTGCCCTTAGCCACGCTCCATAGGCTCTTTCGACACTGACGTTCGGTTGCTTTATCCTCTTCTGACACATCACATCCCTGTGTCCCAGGACCCCACAGTAGAAACAGAAATTTGGTAATCTCTCATATCTGAAATTGACCCACGACCATTCTCCCCCAACTGCTCTCACCCTCCATCTCCGTTTGATAGGGAGACGCACATCTAAAGCCACTCGAATCCTGATATATGACGTTCCCCGGATCCATTTCAATGAACTGCCCAATGTGATTCCCAATGATTTTGCACACTCTCTCCATTCGAAAACCCTCCGGAAGGTCATGCAACTGGACCCACATCTGAAGAAGAAACAAGACAACTCGCGCCGGAATCTCTCCCGGAGCCAACACCTTCCCAACAAGAGCATCATGGTTAAAGGTCCAAGGAGCTCATTCAACCACCTTTTGAACATTCGATTCATGGTAAAACTCAAAAATGAATCGTTGTTCACCCCCCACAATCCCAACATCCAGCACCTCCTCGACCCTCATCTGCGCCGCCGTCTTCCATACCGACGCCATCTGATGCCTCATCGCATCAAAGTTGATCACGGACTGAGTTAGGAAGCGTCCCACAAAACGCCATTTCGGGACCTCACTGTCCTCCTTCTCCATTTCCGGTAATCCGGGCTCGACCCCTCCCTCTTCCTCTCATCCGATCGCGAGCAACCCCATGCTCTTCTCTAAATCCTTCTCTCGACAAAACCCCTGATCTCCCAAGCCATTTCTGGACGCCATTGATGCAACGAACTTGTCGTTACCGATCCACCCGAATCCGATCTACTCACCCCTCGACAATCGACGATCGCCTCCGGCCGAGTCACCCAACTTCCGTCTCTGTCAACAAACACCACCGCACCACAAATCGATTCGCTCCACAAGTCCGACTCCGATCTGCCTGACCTTCGCTTCCTCTCTTCTCCGTTAACACCATCCCACTGTTAGCACAATCGACGTCTATCACCACACAGCCGCACCACTATTGCCGCCACGAGACACAGACTCTAACCCTAAACCTCACGCACAGAGCGGGACAACCACAAAGAGAGTTTGCCTCAAAAATTATAGAATAAGACGTATTCTTATAGTTTAAAATTAATAATTAATAACATTAAAAGAAATGTTTTAACTCAAAAGCTAATAACAAAGACGATAAAAACCGGATTCTCAAAAATCAACCCACTCATATATACAAGATTTACAAAAATATCGAAAATTTAACTATTTTGTGGGCCACTCATTTCTAGGCCAACCCCCAAAAAGAGAAAATTTGAGAATACCAAATTGAGCCACAATTGATAAAACATCTGTAATAATCAAACCAAAGGCACTGTAATCTTTCTCATCTACCATAATTATCAAGTTTAAGCATTAGAATCCTCACCTCTTGCCTGAAGAGCATGAGCAACTGACAACGATTGCACTTTGGGTTCAAAGCGACCACATGCAACGACCCCTCGCAACCATTAGGTCTGCCATATGATTCTACAACAAACTCGAAGGCTAACCCAATAACTCTAGTCAAACTACCACCTTTCAAATCACTTTTTTTCTTCCGCCTTCTGCTGCCATGTGCGCAAACCAATATATATAAAAACCTACCGCAAATCTACGCCGCACTGCAAATAATAACTAACAAGCCCTTAACTTGCTTTCAAAACAAGACTCACTATCTTAACGAGAAAGACCGCAATTTACTATATGCAAATTCAAGAAACTGACGTTGCTTTGACAATCAAAACCAGTTGTATCCAAACAAAAACTCTAGCCGACGATCTCAAAATGACAGAGAAAAAGAGACATGCACAACCCGACTCACCTTAAACCCATTACCAATTAGTTAACCCTAAACAAATGATGTTTATTTTGACCTTAAGTGAAAGTTCAAGAATCATCTTAACTTATTTACAATTTAAAGAATAAAACATCGACTCTCTTGACCTTAATCTTATCAATTGTTGCTATCTATCCTTGTGAGTTGTTGAGATCTTGGGAGCCTTTCTACACATGATCAAATATGGCAATAGAGACATTTGGCTTAATGGATGATACTGCTAAAAAGCTAAGATCGCTCACCTTGCATCAATTCTTGGTACAAATTAAGTACTCCTGATCGAACCCAATTCGTAGTTTCTAAACTTGTCCTTCACTCACTTACCACATGTGTTCTTTCACTTTATTTTTCATTTTGAGGTGAAGCTGCGCATATGCACTGTCAAGCCCTAGCTATGGGCGCAAAAGAAAACGCACGTTTCTCTCCGGCCCACACTGCTTTGCTACAATATGGTCTCTCCTATCTCTCCCAACCCATCTTTGTTTTTAGCCACCATTTGTCCATCTCATTTCTTGCTCTATATATTGCTTTTGTTTCTTCTATATAATCACCTTCTTCCTCCCGTATCAACCCATAAATCTTAATATCGTTGTTATTGCAAGAAGCTCATCTATGGCCGCTAGGGTTTTCACTCTGTTTCTGCTCATTCTCGCCATTGGCTTCGACATGGTCGCCGCAGATCCCGACCCTCTCCAAGATCATTGCGTTGCTGATTACACCGCCAGTAAACCATTTAAACTCTCTTTTCTTGATTTATACTTCGAAAATTTATGTCACAAATCTATAGATTTCAATCACAAAATGTAAGTTGTGACATAAAATTTCTGTCATTTTTTGGGTTTTCACAAATTATTATAACGAAAAATATGATTTATGTCACAATTTGTGACTGAATTGTTATGAAAATATTTCTCACGTATTTCCGTCACAGTTTACAACTTTTTATGTAGTGTTTTTATTATTATTTTGTTTGAATTGATTTCTTGAAAAAATAAATTTAAATTTGGCATCGGCAGTGAAGGTGAATGGGTATGCATGCAAGTCTGCCACAGCCACAGCCGCCGATTTCTACGCAAACCTGACCGTTCCCGGCAACACCAACAACACCATGGGCTCGACTGTCACCGCAGCTAATGTCAAGAAGGTCCCGGGGTTCAACACCCTGGGCGTGTCGTTGTCGCGCATCGACTACGCCATGGGAGGGCTGAACCCGCCGCACATCCACCCACGCGCCACTGAGGTGGTGTTCGTGCTGGAGGGTGTGCTCGATGTGGGGTTCGTAAACACCGAGAATGTGCTGATCTCGAAGACGATAGCAAAAGGAGATGTGTTCGTGTTTCCGAAGGGTTTGGTTCATTACCAGAAGAACGCCGGGAACACGGCGGCGGCGGTGATCTCGGCCTTCAACAGTCAGCTTCCCGGAAGTCAGTACATCGGAGCCACCCTGTTTGCGGCGAAGCCGGAGGTGCCGGACTGTGTGCTGGCCAAAGCTTTCCAGGTTGGGAGCAAGGAGGTGGAGGAGATCAAGACCAGGTTTTGTCCACCAAATTACAAGAATTAGTCAATTAAGTGTCTCTGTTTACTTTCTAATGCATTTACACTATATCTAATAGCAATAGTTATACTCCTAATGTAATAATAAGTTAATAATCTTATTTGTTTTATGTTTATATAATGGGAAATGATAATTCTACGCTTTTTACGTGAAAGTTACAAACCTACTACAACAGGTCACATGAATGAAATTAAAAAAAAAAAAAAAAAAGTGTCGGTCCAGGGTATAAAACAAGAAAAAATACTAAATAAGAGTCAAGGACTCAAATCATTAACACAATGTTATAACTCTTAAGAAGTTTTTCAAAATCTCTACATGCATGCCATACAAGCACTGAGTATAGAGTCATGCGATTAATTAACCAAAATCCATTGGTTCATGATCCTTAGAAAAAACTCTGAAATCTACCCAACCCTCTTGAAAATGAAATGCAAAGTGACAAGTAAAAGAAGATATCCAAATACGAAATTTACATGGAAACAAGATTACAGATGCTTACACTCAAGTTTTAAGAAATTCAACAGAGAGCTATTCGATGGAAGTGCCTTACTTTAGCGAGGCCTGTTGCCTGCCATCTGGGATTGCGAAAAGGACGATAGGCTTGGAATTCCTGAGAAAGGGAACATCACATCGGAAATAGCCCTTCCTCTCCAGCTGCAGAACATCGCCACGCTTCAAATTCCTCATATTGGAATCCCCAAGTGCACTAATTTCCTTTTTCGTGCAAGGATTAACAACATCAATGAAGTCCTCTCCTTCTTCCAGCTGCAAACAAAACAGTAAAAAATACCTACCATAAATCCGGTTTCTGATTAAAGCAGTAAGGTCATAAACGACAAAATACTTTTCACCACAAAAATCTGAGATGTTGATCCAACTCCAAAGTTCATTGTCTGAAACCATATAAACTTTCACAGAACAATATGCACCAACAACTTTTAGATCATAAATAGAGTAATGCATATATGAAACCTATTTTATTAGGTGATTCAGATTATGAAACTCAAAATTCCAAAAAAATTACAGTTACATCAGATTCTTGTCTAAGCATACGTGTTATATATTCAAATGCGTATGTAACCTCGTGGATATTAAGATTTGAGAATATAACATCATGGCTACCACAAATATGTTAGCAAGATATCCAAACCATGATAAGACAACCTACAGCAATAAATATCTTAACCGATACTGTTTCAGTTTCCAAAATAATAAAGATGGATGCAGTTTGTGTATTACAACATTTACTTTAGAAGTCAAATGATGTACATTAAGTCCATATCATTGCAAGTAGTAGGCTCTGTTTCAGAACAAGAAGAAAAAAAAAAGCAAATATTTTCTGCAGTAACAGATTTTTTTTATGTTCTTTCGTTGCTTTAAGGCCAGTGGCATTTTTTAAGCCATGACTCATTTAGAACAATGCTGTATCAGTAAATATTAAACTAAGACTAAATCATTTATGGAAAGCTCATGATATATAGTTGAGTAGCACATACCTTCTTTTTTGTGATAAGATAGTCAAACTCCACCAAGGAGAGGCTAACTAGCTCATCTGTTTCAGGCAACCAAGTTAGCTTCAACTTTGTTGACTTGTAATCTTCGTCGAGATGTAAAATTCCTGATATCTCTGTGATTTTTCCTTCTTGATCCTTCTCAATTTTTTTTACTATAGCATTCCCCCAATCCATTAAGGTTATCTTCTCATCAACTGAAATAAGTTCTGCATCAGCATGTTCTATCCATATCCTCTTTGTATATGTCGTGGCCTTATCCCCAGCACCTTCATATTTCTTATGCTTTGGAAGGATTCGAACAAATGGTTCATTAGGACCATTAGTTAGAGTTAATAGAACACGCCGCTCTTCAACAATAGCCGTATGTCTGGGGCACACAGGATCAATAATCTTCTTATTAATAGTCCAAAGTTTGTCCCACTCCATAAGATTCAAATTTTTTGAAGCTCCCTAAAAAAAAGGACGTATAAGTAAATAAATAAAATACAAACAGCAAGCCTTCATATAATGGAATAGAGAGAAACTATATTACAAAAGAAACTAAGGACATATATTATTAGCACAATCTAGATAATGTCAGTATGGGACAGTTGTTTATAAACCCAAAGGTGATAAAAAAAACACAATATTGTTTGTCATTCAGATGTTAGCAATATGAAAGGTGATAATTTCTTAATTGATAGTAAGTTCTAACTTGTCATGTTTTGGCTGTGCAATTCTTAATCCCAACTACACCACATCACATATCTACTGATTAATCAATGATAATGCAATAAGAAAGCTTTGAATCTTAATCGAGAGCAAAAGTAATAGTCATATATATTAGTACCTGTTCAAGAATAAACTGTATCAATGCCTCAATTTTGAGCCCTCTGCGCACAATCCCTTGGACAGTTGGAAATCGGGGATCATCCCACCCATCAACCTTTCCATTCTGAACAAACCATAAAAGCTTACGCTTGCTAAGAAGTGTGTAAACCATATTCAACCGGCTAAACTCATATATGAGAACCTTTGTTACTCCCATATCCTCTTGAATCCTGTAGTATTGAGCATTCCGGTCATGGTATTCACTAGATCTGAGTGCATGTGTTATGCCTTCTATAGCATCAACAAATGGGCATGCAAAATCATAAGTTGGATATATTTTGTACTTGGCCCCAATTCTATGGTGGGGAAGTGGATGGCACCGGTAATAAACTGGATCTCGCAGTGATTTGTTTGGATCTTGCATATCCAACTTTCCACGAAGGCAGCACTGCACACCCCTCTCAGATCCTGCAATCATCTCTTTCCACAATTCCATATTCTTCTCTAAGCTATGGTTTCTACATTTAGATTCAATTCCATCCATTCTCTCTTTCTGCATTTGCTCCCTTGGTGTGTCGTCAATATAGGCTTTACCCTCCTTCATTAACTTTTCAGCCATTTCCATCAATTGAGGAAAATAATCAGATGTATAGGTAAGAGTTTCGTATTTAATACCCAAAGTCTCAATGTCCATCAAGATATTGTCTACAAACTCATTACTTTCTTTGGCAGGATTTGTATCATCAAAACGCAATACCAACTTTCCTTGGTAGCGTTCAGCGAAATACTTGTTAAGCAATCCAGCTTTTGAGTGGCCGATGTGAAGATATCCACTTGGTTCTGGAGCAAATCGCAAACGCACTTTCCCAATTTCAGCATCAGGTAGATCAACTTCAAATGCAGGTCGGCTCCCTGATTTTCCCTTTTCAGAAATATCCCCATTTATACTCTTTGATTGATTATTGACAACCTGCTGCTCTTTTGATTTTGGTCCAGCTTGCTTTCCCAAACTTTTTTTGCCAACGTATGTTGCCGTAACTTCATTCAAAGCATCGCCATACTCAGCAGATATTGAATTGAACCATCTTACCAGATTTTGATACTTCTTTGACTTCCTAAGGCTTTCCCACCTCAGCCCAGCCCCTGCCAAGCATAAGATAACAATAATCAAAAGGAGTCATTAATAAAATTTTATTTGTCTCTAAGGAATCAAATCAGTAATGAAGATATTAGGTTAAATTAATGGAGGAAAAGAAAAGTGAGGACACAACAAATTAGAATGCATTCCTATTTTCATTCCCAACATATTCCCATTCCCTCGGAATAGTCTGTTTTCATACCCTTCAAAGAAAAAAGAAACGAGATTCCCTTTCCTAAATGATTATATACCTTTATGTAAAGAAAATATTACATGAAAGACAATACATGCCCTCTATTATAATCCAAATGCTACCTAAAACATAATTTTGCTCAAAATGCATTGCCATAATGCAAAACAAACAAACCATTAGAGGTTTTTAGCATCTCATAACACGACCTTAAATCATACTCCTAGACCCTATATCCAAGTTTTCAAAACAAAAGCAACAAAATAAATAGATTCATGAATTCAAAGGTAACCTTTTTTTTTCTTTCTGATGGTGGAAATTGGTTAGATACTATTCAGTTAGGATGACAACAGGCTGAGGATCAATGTCTCCCTCCACTACCTCACAGATGAAGCACTATCACAGGTCTAGGTGGATTCTAAGAAATAAGAGCGTAGATTCCATAAAGGAATAGCATCATGTGAAAAAGTACAGCATTTATCATCTAGCTTTAAGAGGTGACAGTCTAAGAGAGAGAGTGAGAGAGTTCTTATATTTAACTTATCTTTAGAGCACCTTTCAAGGGAAAGGACCCTAAACTCAAATACTATACATTTGAACATAGGCAAGTTGTCGATCTTGCAAATCCATCACAAGCAATAGAGCTGGCAATTAGTGTGCATGTCGTGTTGAAGGTTGGCCGTGTGCTATATGGGCCAACACAAACACGACATGTTATGTAATTGTGTTAAAACACTAAGCACATACATGATTATGAACACCGCATATTTAACACGTTTAATTAAATGGGCCGGGCTGACACCACTGTTTGGCACAATAAGCCCAACATGTTTGGCATAAAACACCCCAACACACTTGGCATGACACGCACAAAATGATAAAATATTACAAATTTAACCTATTTAAAGACTAATTAAAGTTTTAGGGTTAATTTACTATTACAACCCCAAGAGTGCATTTTGGGCGTGTCACAACACGAATAATTAATCATGTGTGTTTTTTTTAGGCTCAACATGGTTATTAAATGTGTTGAGTACTCCAACACGACATGATTACAAAATTAGTGAGCTCAAACACATTTATTTTGTGTCATGTTTGTGTCGGGTCGCGTGTTGAGACACGAATTACCAGCTCTAACTAACAGGTTTTTTTTTCTTCTCGTACTTATTATAACATAACAGAATAGATAGTAACCTTTACCTGCAAGACTAGCCCAGATAGCTATGTCTGCTATGGACAAACAATAGCCAACCAAAAAGGTACGCTTCTCTAGAAACTCGTCAAGATATTTGCACACATTCTCAAACTCTGAACCCAATGCAAGAGTAGGAGCATAGTCCAGCAATTCGTCAATCTGGAATAGAAGGGAAGGAAACAAAAAATGCCAATCTTGCATTAGCAATATATTAGATACAATGTATTGTAGTATAGAGCAGAATGTGAAATTGAGAGGGGGGAGGGGGGAGGTTGCATCCTTATCTTCATCAAATGCAAGGAAACCCACCTGACTAGATTCAACTGCATTTTCTCCATAAAAATTGGGAATGTTGGCAACCCGTCCAACATGACGCAGAATTACATATGCTCCGTGCAACTTTCGTCTGAAATGTGGATCAAATTCAAGTTTTACAACATCAGTATTAAAGGGGGAGAAATTATGTAAGTTGCTTTTTATGCTAACAAAATTTAATTACCACACAAAACAAGCATCCAAACAATATATTAATTTACAATTTGCCAGTGCATGAAAAGAAGTTAGTGGGCAGAACAGAATAAGACATCAGAATAGCAAGGGCCCTGTGCACCGGGCTGTCCAGTTTTATATGGATACATTCCCAGGGAAACATATCCTATATAGTGGGAGTATTCATGAGGTAAAAAAAAATGTTGTTGATGTAAAAAAAGTATACTTATGGCACTGTAAAGATAATATAATTAGTATGTGAATTGTTATAATTGAATGGTTGCTCTGAAAACACAGGGAGAACAGGACTTCTATTATACCCCACTCAACAGAATTGAAAATTACATCTCCACAGTAACCAATTTACTGTCTCAAAGAGCATATGCTGCTCCTTGCTGTATTAAACTTTCCAGAAATTATTAGGTCACCTGAGGTCTGTGTTTAGGTGTGCCATATCAGACGCATCATAAGAATTGTTTACAAGCATCTAAATGTCTTGCACTATTTTTGTTCTTTGAGATCCAAAGTAGAGTCCTATAAGAAAAGCTTCTTGCTTATCTTGAAACTTGAATAAATTTTACAATCTATACGACTTCCTATCAACAATCTTCCATTGAAGAGAGAAATATAAAGAAATCCCATATCCATAGACTCTCAACTTGAGCTAATCTTGAACCTTAATTCTAGCCCAAAAGGACTCTCTAGTCGATAACCTAACTGGGTTTTTTAAAAAGATTAATAACTACTGAAGTAAACCAAGCAACACAACAAAAATTCAAAATCAACTGCACACACATATGAAAACAACAAATAATAAATAAGTAGAGGTTATAAATTAGTACCCATCAGAAAAGAGAAGAGTGGGAACAGAACCAGCCGAAAGAGAGGCATCAGTAGGTAAAGAAATCCCGGCAATCTTTGCAGCAGCAATGACAGAAAGAGGTGGACTGTCTGTCGAAAATAATAGCTGCTTGATCTCCATCTTCACCACCTGCCCCAAATTACCACCACTACTCGATTAATAGAGAGAAAAAAATTACTCGCATTGCAAGCTGACCTAATTGAGTGACAGCTGCCCAGTTGCTAGCATAGCACTGATAATTGATATAACACATAATATTCCCTATTTAACAATTAACACAAACATGTATTCATTTAATTTTTACTAAATCTAAAGCTAAACACTACAGTTGCAAAATCAGACTTTCACTCATTTGGAGCCACTTTGACACATAGAATCCAATTCCATGATATCATTCACTTCCAGCTATAAAAAAGCATAAAGGATCCAAATTTCTTAACCTAAATTCCTCTCACTTATTGTTTTTCACATTCCGCCATTTTCTCATCAACCAAACACAAACGGACAAGAATATTCATAACAAACAGACCTCAAAACTCTTAACCTTCCACAGACAGACACAGCTAAGTACTAGGATGAACATGATCCAAATAAATCAATAAAAAAATGAAAAAAAAAATTAACAATAAAAGGAAAATGGAGGTATTTACATTTAAGATAAATAAAGGGAAACCAACCTCGTCTGAATCTGGAAGGTGCAACCTCGGAGATAGAGGTGGCGGCGACAGGTTTTGATGGCGGAGAAGAAAGAGGAATAAAAAGACTTGACTTTAGTGGGCTGGTTTTCTGAGCCCATTGGATTGATTAAAGTTTCAAAAAATACGGCCCACCAGGTTTGACCATCCAATTTCTCTTACCCTCTTTCACAAATTTTCTTCTTTCTTAGCCTAATTTTCAATTTTGTTGAATAAAGATGCATTGTAGACTTGTAATTGTTTATGACCAATGCTTTTAAGAAAAGTTCACCGTTCATGTTTGATCACTATGATTGACTAGTTTTTCATCTCATGCGTTGCACGATAAGTTGTTGCCAGTAAAAACACAAGAAATTAAGTTTGGAAACATGGACCATTGGACTAATATGAGAAAAACCCAGTAGTGGTAAAAATTTGAGCTTTTATACTTTTTGCGACAACTTTTCTGTCGCAAAAAGTTGTGCTTCCATGACAAATCTCTTTATGTCGTGAAGTTTGAGACTTTCAGTGACAACAGTTACTGACTTGTGGTAACAAAATATATATTTGAGTAACGGCAACAACTAATATTTTACTGCACCAAAAGTAAGAATTTTTGTAACGGAACCCCTCTCAGAAATGTTATCTTTTGAGTTCAAAATTATATCATATCTCAATAATGTAATACAAAATTTATGGTTCAAATCTAAAGCTAGCGTACAAATTCATTAGAAATGTGTAGAAGATGATGGGTTTGCAATGAATGGTATACAGGCAGAGTACGTAGAAAGTGCCGCGCGTTGTGTAGTCTGGTTGGTAGATAAAAGAGTAGCTCCCCATTATAAATTAATTATTTCTGAGGTCATCGCTGTAAAGGAGAGAGATAAAGACATGACCAGCTTTACAGTCCTCCATTTCCATTTCCATAGAAATCTTCATTCTTGAATATCATATGATCAGTATCTTCAAGAAAATGAAGAAGATGTGGAGTGTAGTGGTGCCTTGTGGGAGCAGCAGGAACAGAAAGAGTAGTTGTTCGCGGCGCAGCGAATCGATACATGAGATTCTGAATACGAAGCTCGCGACGATAAAAGAAGAGCCAGACGACGACGCATTGACGCCGCAAAGATACTGGCATGTTATGGCTAAGAAGATGATGGGAATATGGTTGTTGATGCCTGAGTTGAGGCTGGTGGAGAAGGAGGCTTATGAGCTTTTCATTACTGGTTTTGCATCCAAAGGTAGCTTCAATTTGCTGGATTTCTTCACTACTCATCATGCATTACATGTATCCACTGCAACAATATCACCAAATTAGCTTAGTCCTGGCTATATATATGTTATTGACATATCATTGTTTGTGTAATGTAAATGAATAGTTGAGTGTAGGTTGTGTATGTGCCTTATTTGCTTTCAGTTTCTTGCATTGATTTGCATTTTCTTATCCGTAATCAAGGTAAAAATGTTTTGACTTTGTTTCTCTGTAACTTTCCTGTTGATGCATTGTATTCATTGTCGATGAGCAAGTCAAGTGATTAAAACACTTTGAATTTCTTATGAGAATTCGAAAAAGAATAAGAAATATTATTAATTCGAGTATAATGTTCCGTTGATGATACTCTATTCTACTATATGTATGTAACATGTTTGAAACTAGAAAAACATGTTTTTATGATTTATAAATTACTTTTTCTCCTTAAAGTAGCATCAAATGATACCAAATTGATAATATAAAATCAAATGTGTGGCTCAAGGAAATAATGGTAAAAAAATTGTGTATGTTTGTGGGTTCACTTGGTCAATCTGACTGTTTGACTGGAAAAGAAAACAATTATTAGCATAAGTTGTTGGGCCATGGGCCAAAGCCCATTTAAAAAGTTTTAAGTATCAAAATTGGAGATGCGGGGT
>JAYMTH010002163.1:0-13106 GCA_036897465.1 Pelargonium australe
CGGCTTCAAATTAAAAGAAAATCCAGTCAATTATTCCCGCAAATTTCTGTAACAGACAGTATCCGCCTGTAATTTTTTCCTCCAAAAATAAAAAATAAAACAATAAAAATATTGGATTTTTTTTTTTTTACCCCTTCAAAAAAAGTTGATGAACTTAAATTTGTGCATGTGATATTCCTCTACTGTTTACCAGCAAACATTATGAGCACAAAAATAGTCAAAATTATATTTATAAGTAATTATCAGTGAATTTGCATAATGCAAAAAATAATCCATGCTAAATTTACGTGTGTTTTTTTGTTTAAACCATGAGGTTTCTGAGCGGGACGGTAAATCTCTCTCCTACCAAGTTTTAATACAGTAGCATTCTCTGAGACTCGAACTTAAGATTTCAGATTAAGTTGGAACAACCCGTGTGTTTTTTATTACTAATAAATACTTGTAATTGGAGTAAATGTTTTTTTATTTTGAAAAATTAGATTTAAATTGAGATAAGAGTGACAACAAGGAGTGAGAGAAGGTGGTGGTGAGTTTAATGATTGAAAACAAAAATTATTTAATTAATTAATACTAATTGAAATGTTAATTATTTATTAGGAGAGAGTGATATGTGTATATATTTATGTGTTTGTTGTGGATTTGAACTTAAAGACGAGGCGCTCTTAAAGCTATCCTTTCTGTCATTTCTCCATTTTGTTGGAAATTCAAAGCAAAAGAAATTAAAAAAATAGCTCTGAAGAAGAAGAACAACAACAAAGAGAGTGATCAAATCTCAATCAATCATGGGCATGGACGAGTTCTTGTGCTCTTGGATTGGTTCATCTGAACTATCAAAAACATAAATTTCTTGCATATTTCAGAGGATTTTTGGTGGGTATGTCTTTTTTTTTTTATGGTGGTCTCAGTTTTTGGCTAAATTTCTGATTTTGGAATGTGGGTCTTTTTCCTGAGACCTTCCCATACTCAAAGCCATTTTGGGATCTTGTTTTTGGATATGGGTTTCTGATTTGGAGTCTTTTTCATGTGTTGCTGCTGAAAAAGTGGGTGCTACTTTGTTTTTAGCTTTAGTCTATTGTTGTGGTTTCTGGATTTGGTTTGTGAAACAGTGGTTGAGTGTGTGCATGCTGTGTTTCTGGGAAAATTGTGGGAAATGGTAAAAATATGGACTTTTTTTTTTCTTTTTCAAATTGTGTTTCTTGTAACGGTTAAATATATGGTCTTTCTTTCCAAATGACCCTCTTTTTGTGGTTTCAATTTCTTGTTGGGTAGTTTTCTGGGTTTCAACTGGTAGTTTTTCTTTCCTTTTGGGTTTTATGTATTTTCTGTTCATGTCTTAGTTATTTTGTGATTTTTGTGTGTAATTGATAAGTTTCTTTCTGGGTTGTTTTGTTTATATGTTGTCTTTTCCAATTTTATTCTAATTTGGGAAAAAAGTGATGATTTTTGTGTATGTGGTGAGAGATTTAGGAGATGATAATGTCAGAATCAACAGTTTATGTTCTGTTGTTGAGAATTTATTGTCAGAAACAACATTGTATGAGGAGTTGTCTCTTAGTTTTTTTTTTTTTTTTTTTGGTTAGATCTGCTATTTAAGGTACTTTTATGATTTGATATGTTCTGGGTTTGACCTTTGTTAATTGAGTTTCAAGTCTCTTTTATGAGTTTTATCCACTTTTTGTTATGTTCTTAGGATTTATGTATTTGCTATTTATCTTTTCTTTGTAGGGTTTGTGTCTGAGATGGATTTTTCAGAGTCCACTAAAGTTGTATACAATAGAATCCAGAAGGTAGAGCCTGAAAATGTCTGTAAGATTATAGGGTATCTCTTGTTACAAGAACATGGTGATCGGGATATGATCCGGCTAGCTTTCAGCCCGGATAATGTCATCCAATGTTTGATCAACAAGGCCAAAGCTGAGCTCCTCAGGTTGTCCAAATTAGCAGCTTCTTCGCCTATCTCGCCCTCTCAGTTAACCACAGCAGCGTCGGCTGGAGACCTCCCTTTGCAGTTCACTCCATACTCTCCAACAACAATCCGAGCTGCAAAAGCGTTTTGGGATGCTGATCAGCAATCAGTTCACAGTCTTGATTATGTTCCTTACTCGGATTCTGTTGCTGAAATGCAGTTCTTGGCGCTGGATGATCAGATAGAATATGTTAATTCAGATTTCCCGAGCAATCACATCTATCAAGAACATGCTTTGGGTGTGAGAACTAGTCGAAGGTCTCCAAGTTTGCCCGAATTTCCAGTTAAAGTGTGCCATTACTTCAATAAGGGGTTTTGTAAGCATGGTACTAACTGTAGGTATTTCCATGGCCACCCCGTGCCTGAGAGCTTCTCTCAAAGTTTCAGCCAAAGTTTGAATGACGTTTCTAGTGACGATCATGTACTCTCACCTGGGTCTCTTGAGAAGCTAGAACTCGAGCTAACCGAGCTTTTGAAATCAAGGAGAGGGTTTCCGGTTTCAATTGCCTCATTACCGATGATGTATTATGAGAAGTACGGGAGGACCCTTCAAGCTGAGGGATATCTTACTGAGAGCCAAAGACACGGTAAGGCTGGTTTTAGTTTGACAAAGCTTCTTGCTCGATTAAAGAATAGCATTCGTCTAATTGACAGGTACAATATGTAAGTTTTACACATCCACAAGCTATGAATATTCTCATGCTTTATGAGTCTAACCATTCTAATCGTGTCTATTGAGTTTCAGGCCTCACGGGCAGCATTCAGTGATTCTGGCAGACGATGTTCCGAAATACTTGGAGTACATTGGTGAAAGATCGAGCGATTCTGGTGTAATGGTGGCTGGTTCTCGGCAGATTTACCTTACCTTTCCAGCGGAGAGTACATTTACCGAGCAAGATGTTTCCAACTACTTCGAGTAAGAAAATTTGGGGGTTTCAAGTTCTGTTTCTTGGTATGTAACGTTCCCGTTTTGATTTGGTACGTTCTTTTGTAGCAAATTTGGGCCTGTTCAAGATGTTAGGATTCCATGCCAGCAGAAGAGGATGTTCGGGTTTGTCACTTTTGTTTATGCAGAGACTGTAAAGCAAGTTCTGGCGAAAGGAAATCCTCACTTTGTTTGTGATGCTCGAGTTCTGGTGAAACCTTATCGGGAAAAGTCAAGGCTCGTTGACAGGTAAACTTTAGGTCTAATCAGCATCTGTAATCTTAGTTACATTATTGTCTTGATAATACTATAGAGAAGCTCAAAACTTTGTAACATTCGTCAAAACCATTGCGACTTAATGTTTTGGTTAACTACATTGCATGCCATTTCTTGCATACTGTTGTGCAGGAAATGTACGGATAAGTTGTTTCATTCTGGGTTATACGGTTTCAATATTATGGATGGTGATCCAGAGCTTCACACTAGTGAGTAGATGTTCCCATACAAGCCGTGATTTTCATTCTTGTAGCTTTTGGTGTATGTTTAGCTTTCTTATATGCAATGTACGTTATTTAGTGCCGAGAATTTGTGATCATTCAAGATTGCTCAAAAAGCAGCTCATGGAGGGGCACGAACAAGTACTAGAAGTTGAGAGAAGACGCTTCACGGAAATGCAATTAGCTGCATTCAAACCCTTGACCCATCACCCGTACATTGGATACTCAATGGAAGAGTTGAAACTTTCAGAAGGTGATACTCAACATATGCACATTACCATTTTCAAATTCTTTCCCGTAACTTTATTCATCTGACTAAGTTTCTTGATCACAGCTCAAGAAGAACATGTAGATTTCCTGTCTGCTGAACGTTTCAACTATATCAGGCATATAAACACTGGTTTCAACGATCCAGACAGGTATATATCAACGCTCTCGTCTAATGATTCTGCTATTATTTTTCTGATTCTCTTATACCACGATCCTAATATGCTCGTGATGTTATACCACCATAACAGCCAAGGACTAAACCTTCCAGAAAGCCCGTTCGCCTCTCCAATAGGGAGCGGCATTTCAACAGCTACATAGATCAGACTCGGAGGAATTATAGAGAGGTATCGACACAAGATTATTTTCGTTGTTCGGATAGTACTCATAGCAACCGAAGAAGAGAAACAATACAAGTTCTTCTCCATGTTACAAACAGGTGGAGTAGATTCCCCAAAGAATGATACAGAAAAGCTAATATGATACAGGTTTCTAGTTTTTTTTCCTCTCTTTTGGTTTGATGTAATGATAGAAGGAAGCTAAGCAAGAGAGCTTGTTGAGTTCATAGAAGAATGTAATATATAGTCTTGCTTTTAGTTGAGGAAGAAGTATAAAAGAAAGGTGTAGAGGTTTATTCAACACTGAAACCAATTGTAATAAATCTGATTTTATACCAAGTTTTGTGGCTTCTTTTACATTTGTTGCTAAATTTCAATGTGTTGCACATTGTTGGGTAGTCCCACACTGGTTGCGGATGGAGCTGTTAGATGTTTGACTCTAACACTGTATTAGAGCTCATATGGTTGCTTCTCTGCTATCCTAGACCCGATGTGTAAAGGGGAGATTGTTGGGTTGTCCCACACCGACTGTGAATGGTATCAACTATTTTTTGGGGTGAGAAAACCCAACAACACTCCACGTTCGTATTAGATCTAATGGTTGCAAATTCTCCGTCCTATTATGAGATGTTGTTTCTAGTTGGAGTGAGAAGATCCAATAGTACTCAACACTGATATTAGAATCCAAAGTTACGACTTCTCTTTTATGTTTCGAGAGGTTGCTTTTATGTTTTGAGTGAAGTTGTGTGATTAGGTAGCACCTAATATAGGCATCAGAGATCATCTCATTCACAACCGATATGAGACAACCCAACACGAACAAAGACTTATGCATACTACTTAATAGTCATTTTACACGTAAATCATCTGTTTTAATACCTTTCAGGTGAGATTCTCTCCACTTTCAACAGATCTATTGTCATTTTCTTGATATGATTGTTGCCAACTTGTCTCAAATCATGAAGGTATCTTTTAACTAAAATGGATATAAACATTAGTTTTAAAAACTGTACTTTTTGAAATGGAAGAAAAAGAGAAAGAGGGTGGAGAATGAGTGGCCAACACATTCAACAAATGAGAGAAAGAGCTCAAAAAAGTAAAAATATATATTGGCAGTTGAATGGTTGTTGCCTTCTCCAGGAAAAGAGGACACCCTTAATCCCATTTTGTTGTGTTCTTTGGATGTGATATACAAAGATATATATAAAAATTCAGGTTTCATTGGCAGCCAATGAGACTGTTGGTGTTTTTGAACATTGAGGTCACAGTTGCATGTTCATAAAGTAGCTTTATAATTTGATATGTGGTGGTTGTGTGAACTGTGAAGAGATGAATTGTGATAAGAACTGAGTGTGGACCTGATTTTGATTTTGTTTTGAGATTTGTGGACCCCAAATCATGCCATCAATTTAACACTTGGGACATAGTGGAATTTGGTTTGTCCAACTCAGCTTGACAAGTCATCACCAATGGTTTATGGTTGTACAGTCAATTCTATCACTGATAGTGTTTGTGGGGTTCTTCAAGTTACTACTATTTGGTAAGTTGTGAGATTTGATTTTTGTCCAAAAACTTCCTACATTACTGTCTGTCTGTTTTTGTTTGATACAAGATTATGATTTACATAAATCTAACAGCAAATAACAGAATCATTTATTTGTGGCTTAATTACATTACATTACATAACTGTCTGTCTCTATTTGTTTGATACAAGATCATGATTTTCACCAGAAATTCACTACTTCTCTATCCAACAAATCAAAAACTTCATCAAACTATAGAATGATCCCATAGAAAATGACCAACTACCATATAAAGAAGATTGAGCAATGCAATGCATAGCTTTCACTTCCATGCGCAAGAAGCTACCAGATCCCGGTTCATCCACCCGAGATAGAGCGCTCCGTCTCTCTCTTCGAGTCTATAACACTCGCAGTAGTTCTCTAGCAGAGTTTTAATGGTGGCATTCACTAATGAGCTTAAAGGGTAAGGAGTAAAACCTGCCATTCTGAATCGCGACCTCCATTTTCCAAGAAGTTCGTGTCTTTCCACCCTATCAGCTCCCTCGCATGCTATAATGTTCACAACGTCGCGTGCCAGGCAGTGCTGTTCCACATTGATTCGCTCTGCATGATCCCTAGAGAGAGTCACGTCGATGGACTCAAACATAGCTGTGTAATAGTTGAAAGTCTCCAGGAACCGGGGGAGAAATGGTGCAGTGTTTGTGTTGGATTCTTGTTCAACAAGGGTCACTACTTTCGGAGACAGGCTCTTTACCAGCCTTAACAGTCGATCCCGGTGATTCTCAGTGCTTACACTCTCATCCGGCATGTGGTGCAGCATGAATGCAAAATTCACAGCCAAAGCCTCCCCAGGTCGGACGCCAAGATTTTCTAGCTGGACATCGCAACCAGACATGGCCGCAGCATGGAACTCGAATGGAACGTTAAATGACTGAGCGAGTTTTGATAACCTCTTACCCACAATGTATAATCCTCCTCCACGGGCATATGCTGATGTGGAATCATCAATGCCGGTAATGCGAATATGGGGTGGCCCGCCAGGCCTGGCTGCGAAAGCCTGGATGAGAGTGATCCACTGACTGCCTTGAGCGATTTGGAAATCGATGATGTGCACTCTATTTTCATCCTTCATAGCTTCTGCAATGGCACCATTTGCAGACATGTATCCGAACTTGAAGTACGGGCAAACCTCGTAAAGGATGTGCATGTACGAGAGGAGATCAGCACTGGCCGGTTCTTTACATCTCAATGCTTTGTAGATGGAACTCCCCGTGGAGGCTAGCCGTGCAACAAGCCCTTCTAACAGGTATGCTCCTAACCTCTGGATTGGTTCGCCAGACACCGACACCATCTGCCGCAATTCACCCATCAACCATTGTGCCATCAATAGATCATTGTTCGACACCGATTTTGCACAGGCAATAAGGACCTCTCTCAAGTCCCCTCTTGAGATGGCCTCCATAGTTTTTCTGAAGTTATCCATCTCAGCCGGAGCTGAATCATTAGTCCCGCCCTGGAAGGTACTCTCGTAGCAGTCCAGTATATCAGCATCAGGTCCTAACATTACAGTTTCCAATTCTCTCAGCTTGTGCTTCAAGTCATTGACATCATCAGTTATGCAGGAACCACTTATGGACGAGCCATAAGTATTATCAGGAGAATGATGTAAATCAGGAGGGTATGACTGAGAATCTTGCTGTGACATAGGGCTTCCGCTGGGTGAGAAGCTGACAGTTGATGGAGAATTGTAAACACCGTAGCTGCAATTTGCCACGGATGACTCCAGCGTGCAGTACAGCTCGCGAGAATTCTGACTAGAGAATCGGCTTCCCTGGCTGTTACTGTCGTTGAAGAAAAGCTGCTGCTGCTGGTTGAAAGTTTGAAACTGAGGCAAGCAATAGGCCTCGATTTCTTGCAATGGCTGGTGGTACAATACGTTGGACATGCCTAAATTTCTGTGTTGCTCAGATGATTGCATTTTATTTGGACCGATAGCCGGAGTAGCTTTCTTTCCTGGACTCTTCTTGAAATCAAACTGAAGATTTTCTTAGCTTGTTGCAAATTGTCTCGGCTACACTGAAATTTGTACCTCCACCATCCTTTCTCACATGGAATTTCCTACCGAAGAGGCATAAACTGCACAGAAGAGTGACAAGATTAGTGCAATTTTTTTGTGAAAGAGTTGGGAAACGAACGGAAAATCATATTTTTCACACTTAGCATGAAACAACAGTTACAGTTTTGCTGCCCAAACCATGCATTCTTTATGGGCCGAGGACGGAAAAAATCTATATTTTTCATCTTCTCCATAATAATCTAAGACGGAAAATTCTTTCTTGAACTCTATATGCATAACTTACAGAATTCCATTTTTAGGACAGTCAGTATTATTGTACTATGCTCATCAACGAATCTAGTATTTTCAGTACATTCAGAGACTAGCTAAAATCAATGTAAACATGCAAAAAAAGTCACAGCCAGACACCGAAGGAATTTCGAAAAGAATATTAATTGCTTTTAGAAACCACTATGGAGTTCACAAGATTAAACACAAGAGAGAAAGCAAGGAACATCCAAAAGTAGCAATGTATCGAATCTCAAATAACCTACTCGTCCAAATTGCCCTATCTTTATGGAACTTTTGATTCATCAAAGAGTTAACCGTACAAAACTCTTTAAGATTTCACAGTGAATTGAAATTGAGCAAAAGAGAAAAACAAATGCAGCAAAACTTGGCATGCATTGTAAAAGAAAATATCTCCCTGCTTTTTTGCAAATCATTAATTTGCCAAGTTAACAACTCTAACATTTTTGCTAACTCCATCTTGTTATATAGTTTTAGGGAGACAAAAAGAGGTAAGAAAAATAGAGATCAAGCTCTACACTCGCACAATATGATATTTTCCCACACAATTGTGTGCACCTTGATATGCATATGGCTTGTGCTACTACCGTTAAGTCAATAAGATCACATTCCTTCATCATACAAATTAGTTGCTTCAAATCAATATGAATTAACTGTTTACGAGCATTCTCAACTTCTTTCTCCAACTTTTGTTGTAGAAAGCATCTTGAACGTAGTTTGTACCGTATAGAGCCACATGCAGTTTTACATGAGATGGTCTTTCGAATCAAACAATCATACACACTCAACCTCTAGCCCTCTCCTCTATGATTCCAGCAATCTAGGTAGACTCAAACGGAATACAATAAGGCACTAAGAAAAGAAACCTCATAATTAGTTGCCAATTCAGAAAAAACATGACTTTTCTCTTAAAAACAACATCAATCCCAGCATTTCAACTTTCAAGATATAACTACACCAATAAACAATAGACAATTTCAAATGCATGTCTTGGTGATCAATATTAAAAGGCACAACAAAAGCAGAAAAAATGGATAAACCACATTTCAGTCACCAGGCATCAGCTATAATATCAAAGGACTTTTTATTTGAAAATGAAAACACATAAACTCATCACACACACAGTCACAAACTCACTTTGTTCTCCACTAAAAGCCCCAACTTTTTCTCAAGCTAATGATCATCTCAAGCTCTCCCACAAAGCAAGCCATCCCAATTCTATCCAATCATTTCAGCCCTGAATTGAAACCAAATCTCAGCCAAACTCATAAACAAAACTAAAAATGACAGTCCAAATCAAAAACATTTCAGGACAAAACTCAACAATTGAATTTCACATCACATACAACTATACAAGCAAAGGGCAGTGAAAGCATAACAAGAGAAACAAACCCAAAAGAGAGAACAAAAAATGCCAAACCTTTAACAAGCCCCATTATCAGTGCCATCACATCATCCATGAAAACCAGACTTCAAGCTCAAAACTTTCCCAGAGAAGACTGAATTTTAGAGACAAAAACACAGAATTTCAATGAGAAAAATAAAAAACAATACCAAGTCCAAGCATCTGTGTTTACAGCATAAACATAGTTTCTATTTTAACTCAGAATAGGTTCTATGTACATACTCACCACTTCAATGGAGGAATCTTATGTTTCTTTGTCTCACTTCAGACCTGAGAGAGAGAGCAGAGAGTTTTGCCCAAGAGATCAATCCTCTGTAATATAAAAAAAATAAAAGAACAAAAAGGCCTGAAATTGTCATACAATTACTTTATGCCACTAGGTCGCTATTCATTATTGATTGGAATGTTTGCAATTACCAAAAATACCCTTCTTGAATAAAGTTATAGGTTGATTGCATCTAGAACAAAAACTGAACACTTTCCATTAAAAGACTCATCATTGCACAACAATGCATACCCATTTTGTGAAACTGATGTTTTGGTGATTAGTCTTTTTCAGAAATTAGAGGACAGAGTTGTCCTTTACTTAGTTCTATACCAAGATCATACCCTCATTTCAAATTATAGAGTTCTATTATGGTGAATATGAGATATGATAAGCAGTGATTTGATGTGTAGTTCATGATATATAGCTTAAAAAAAAAAAAAAATTGAATAACTGTTGTGTTCATACAAAAAATTTGTAAAGGGGACAGATTTAAATTTTGTACACAAATTTGTGGTACATTGAATTCCAATCTTATGTTTTGTAAGGAAGAACACTTGGTGAAATAGAAACTTGGATTTGAGAATGATAATATTTTCTTTGAGGGTTTTATACACTATCAATACTTAAACCAAAATTGGGTGAATTTGTACGTAGAGTTATAAGTTTGAGAAAACTTAACTGTGACTAAACTCATAGCATAACTAGTTCAAACTGTAATACAAAAGAAAATTATCTATAGTTTACACAAAACAAGGGGAGAGAGAGTCTGAATTTAGAAAGACGCAGGGGAAGAAAAGAAAAAGAAGAAGTGGATCTTTGTATATAGTGTCTACATGTAGACTGACGTGACACATTCTTAGCTACAAAAAACAACTCAACTCATTCTTTCTCTCTATGAGTGAAGTCAAAGTCCACTTCATCCTTTTTCAGTGCAAGACCGTTATTTTACCACGTCATCAACATGTGGTATACTTGTGTCAAGTACACAAGTTACATACACTAGTCATTTATGAAGAAAAGAGCAAATTCTCCTTGAAATTTGGAAGGTAATTTGGTAATTTGGTGTTAAGTTCTATGTTATTTTCATGTGGACCATTGATGGGATTAAAGATGCAGTTTTTGATGTAGAATGGGCTGAAAGAGACCCACTGTATAATACAAACGGTGGGTTTTCTACAAGGGCAATATGGTAATTTGGTGTTACAAGGTAGGGCTATTTTGGGACCCACTTTGCTGATTCAGCAACACCGTGTAAATCGGTATCGATGACGTGGGAAGTAGTGTCTTACACTTCAGCTAACCCAAATCTTTTGGTTTAGTTCATAATAATTATTATAATCTCTCGCTATTATCACTCATCATATACAGAGTCCATAATTACTTCATTGGCATTTAATTAATTAATTATTAAAATATTGATAATTCTATTGTTATTGATTTGCTTTATACCTGTGATGTTAACACTCACTTATGAAGATATATTGTGTTTAAGGCCTTGTTGGAACACTTCTAGGCCCATAAAAGTAGTTGAACACCCACTTTAAAAAATAAAGTAAAATTTTTAGATCTAATTTGAAATAAAATGAATTATTCAATGACTAAATGATATAATTTATCTTAATTTTTTTAATAAGGCCCACTAATTTGTTTTCACTCGGTATTTTTAACAAATTTAATAACTAATAAATTTTAACAAACACGTTTAATTAATGAATAATTTTGTATAATAAATCAAAATAAACGTGTTTGTTAAAATTAAACTTTTATTATATCTTTAATTTTCAATTGATTGTGATTTACTTACCTCATTCTACATTTGGGCTAACTTTATAATTATATAAAAAGATGTGTCAAAACTAAAAATTTAATGACGTGACGCTCCAATACGTATTATAAACCTGTTTTTTGTCCAGCTTTTATAGTGTGTGTAGATTTAAAAAAATAATAATAAGTAGATGATGTAATTATGGAAGTGATTAGTCCCTAAACCTCAACTTAGTCATAAATTATAATGGAATAAAAGTGTTGCAAAGAAGTTATTCCAAGGAAAAAGGAATCTAGTTTGTTCTTTGTCTCTTCAAAAGTGAGAGCTAGCTTAAGCTTGCACATATAACCATGGCCCACAACACACTCTTATCTTCAATCTTCAATCTTCATCTTCTTCTATGCTTTAATTTGTTTATGCCCCATATGGAATTTGCTTTTTTTGTCTACTTGTAAAGTGTAGATCTTCAAGTTGAAAACATGGCTTGGAGATGAAGTGATAATGACAACCCTCCAATGGATGATTCAATCACCACCATTAGATTATTTGATGACTCATGTTTTGATTCACCATATATTTTTAATAGTAGTTGGTTTATTATATGGTTTAATTTGCACTTGTCCCCGTGTCACATGATTTTGCTCCTCAGAGTTATCAGTTGGCTGTTCCTTTTTTTTTTTTTAAACCATGGGTTTCCTGAGAGAGCCCGCATTATTGGCGATTGACACTTTTAAGCCGTTTTATCACACCCAAATTAATCTCATTCGGAACTGGTCCTAGGATTAAGGTTTTGCGCTCTTTCCAATCGTGGTTGTGGGGGATCGAACCGTGGTCTGTCCTACCAAAGTCCATCATCTGGCACCACTGGACCAACCAACGATTGATATTCCTTTTCACCACTATTGTTTCTCTATCATTATATATTTATTATATATCATCAATTTATGATAAAGAATTAAAGATTACATTCAATATGAAAAAAAATTACGTACAGTATGTTCACATTTTGAAATCGCACGTTATGTTCATGGACTGAACTGAAACTTGAGCAAAATGGAGCAACGAACAAGCCCACAAAGCTTAGGATTTTGTCATCTTCTTCTCGAGAGTGAAACCATTGTGCATTTTTGTCTTGTTAATTAACTCTCATATGTTTTTAAGAGAGTAAAAGATTTGTATCATATAGAGTTGGTTTTGTGTGTCATGCACGTGGGTCCAATTACATATCTTTATTCTTTGAATATATTTGAAAATGATATTCAATTCAAATATTCAATGGTAATGTTGAATCCTTTTTGGTTCAACAAAAATATTTTTCTTCTTTGTTATTTGGCTCCACTCATTTTGTTTATTGTTGTTGGGAAGCATGCGCATGCAATTCAAGATGTTTAATGGTTTATGAATATGATAGAGGTGTGTGTGTGTGGGTCATGGCCTCATGGACATGGTGGTTGCCCAATTCTCATTCTACTTTACAGTTTACATATGGTGATCTTCTAGCTTAATTTATACTAAATTAATTTTCTAACTCAGATTTGATTATCCATTTAAGTCCAGAGGGTCCCGAACTAATTAACCCTATATTCCGTGGGATCTAACAACTAAAAAACGCTTAACGCTAACGCTACATCTATATACCACCGCTAAATGACAAAAAATTAGATTGAACATCCAAGTTCCAACACATAAGAAGTCATCATTTCATGTTTTCTAGAATAACTCACAACAAATTCAAGTTCTTGTCATGGATCATATTATGTTTGTCCCTCATATGGTCTACATATATA
>JAYMTH010002164.1:0-13102 GCA_036897465.1 Pelargonium australe
CAACGAAAAACATCACCCACCCCGCCACGCCACATCAGCGGAGTTAATGGTTCTATTAACTTAACTTAACGGATAGACTCACGTGACCAAATGGTATAAAGTCTAGGTACTGCTGGAGCCCAAATATTTATCTGGAAACCTGTAGAGTGAGTTTTTGAAAGTTGGAGGAGTTGTGAAGTATTTTTCTCAAATATATTCTGTCAATATTGTTGTGACAGTTCAATATATCTCTCTTATTTAATTTATAATATCTATAATTAAGTACTACTGCAATAAATAAATAAAAACTGTGACTACACAAAACAGAATTAACTCCGGTTATCGGTCACCATCGGTCACGGACCGGAATTGATGCGTGATCGTCGGGCGCCGCCACCCTTTTGGTGCCTGACACGTGTACTGATGTCATGGGCCCACGTCTTCGGCATCCTGGACCACGTGTTCGATCCTACGGTGGTCATCTCTCATTGAGTTCAAGTACGTAACAATAACATACCTACTATATCAACTTAACAGCTGAAGCACCTACGTGTCGATTTTCTTGTTCCTCCTCTTTAATTTCAAAATTCATTCATTAATAATTATAAAATCACCAGCAATAGCTAAATATGTATGTATTTATTTCGTAAGCATATATATTACTTTATGTTATGTTTACTATATAAATAATAAAGAAACCTGGGACATATAAATGTATAATATTAATATGGGACTGTTAATGTTAATACAACAAATAAGGAACTATTTGACTAATTAATATATATTGCTTCTTGGATACGTTTGGAGATTTGAGAATAAATAAAATAAAAGATGTTTTGTTTTATCGTGAAAAGTCACCATCTTCGATTACCAAACAAACCATGCATGTTTCGGTTTCAAACGCAGTGCCCAAGATTTGACTATGCTCACTAGTCCACGCTGCCACCTATACTTTTATTTGGCTCCTCAAAATTAAATATTGTCACAATAATTATTCCAATTTATCCTATACTTATTGATTATAATATATCACTCCTATAAGTGATAATTTGCATTTGATCAGGACGAGTTTGTTTTGATAAAAATAATAAAAATATAAATCTAATTTGGAAAGGATTTGGATCCATTAAACTTGTAAAAAGTGACAATTCATACCTCCAAGCGCGTGAGTCAATTGGTAGGGGTTGTTCCAGCTTAACTTGATATTTCGAGTTCGAGTCCCAGAGAATGCAGCTGCGTTAAAGTTTGGTAGGGAGAGCTTTGCCGCCCTTATGGTTCTACCCAGTAGGGAGAGCTTTGCCGCCCTTATGATTCTACCCAACTCGAATGAGGATTAGTCTAAGTGTAGTAGAACGGCTTAAAGGTATCAACCGCTAGTTTTTGGGCACGCTCAAGAACCTCATGATTTAGAAAGAAAAAAAGAAGAAGTGACCATTCATTTTTTATTTATTTAGGGGAAGTGACCATTCATTTATTGATTAACACGATTTAATGTGCATTTCATAAATAAGTTTGCTCTAAAAACTGGTTAGATTGCAGATATGCTTGATTCATTAGTTCAATGTCATTTAATTTTTGTGAAGTATAAAAATAATTCAAATTTATTTATAGTCGAGATTTGGATGAGTTTTGAAATAAATGTACTCTCGTGATAATTAATTTATCACTTTAATTAATATTGTTGCTGAAAACATTTTAGTGGTGATAAAAGATTCTAAATTCCACTTGTTCTCTATAGTATCTACTATTTCGGGTCGTGATAAACGTTTTTTATTTTTATTTATGAGATTAATGATATGAAATATTAGCAAAGATTTGGAGGTTGAAATTGTTTCATTGACCATTAATAAATAAAGATAATAAAACTTGAATGTTTTTTTTAATGCAACTTGAATGCTTTTGATCATCACTGGTTGTTGTTTTAAAATTACATATAATTGAATTTATTCATTTCTGATTGGTTAAACAAAGAGAAATAATGATTTATATAATCAATGTATTTTACATAAATAGGAAAAAATATATTGTTAATTGAAAATGTCATGTCATAAAAATATACCTATTAAATTATGTGTTTTTTTAAGGGAAATTATGTGTTGATTAATATACTAACATAAATTATTTTACCACGAGTTTAGACAAATAAAAGTGTTATTTTTATTTTATAAAATTTTAAAATTCCATGTCAATTTTGTCTCTTTTGCCAAATCATCAATATTTATACAACTCAGCAACCATAGTACACGTCAGCATCCATGTCAGTATTTTCGTCCACGTAGGCAAGACTTAATGGAGGAATTGACGGAATGTGACGGTAGGTACTAGATTGAGTTCAAAATTAAAGTACGAGCACTAAATTGAGTGTAAAACAAAAGTGTGGGTACTAAATTGGGTATGATTGCAAAAATTGGGTACTAAAAAAACCTTTATCCCTTAAAAAAAAAAAAAATACATAAATTAATTAAAGGACAAAACGCCCTTTTCCTCTAACAAGAAACCATGTGACTTTCAGATTGAGAGTGAAGAGACATAAATCACTAGAAATCCTCCACAACAATATCTGATGGAACTTGATATCCAAAAACCATGGAGTAATCGTCCATCTCATCACAACCATACTTTGGCACTCTCCAACTCTTGGCCACCTCTGAATCTTCCCCACTGCTCAGCAGCTCCAACACCTTAATGTATATCACAAACATCACTCAATGGAATAAGCGTACAAACACCGAGACTTGAAACTAAGACCTCAAGAGATTGTAAATGATCGATTTTGTACGTACCTCACTCATGGTTGGACGCCAAATGGAGGATTGCCTGATGCAATAGGACGCGGTTAACACCATCCTGGACATCTCACTAGTGTCATAGTTGCCTCTCATTCTGGGATCAGCTAGCTCACCAATGTCCCCACATTCCATCAGAGGATTGGCCTGTTTATGTATATATATGTGTCCTTTTATGATTTGATTAACTAAAAAGTTGAGGTCTCAATGAGAAAAAGCAACATATTGTAACATACCCACAAGAGCAGGCTTTGTTTTGATGAGTCCACAGGCTTCCTTCCAGTTATGATCTCCAGAAGAAGCACCCCAAATGCAAAAACATCTGTTTTCTCATCCACAATCCCATGCATGAAGTACTCTGGTGCTAGATACCCGAACGTGCCCTCGATTGGGATCACAGCATGGTGTGTCCATTTGTTAGGAAGCCACTTTGCTAGCCCAAAATCTGTTATCTGCAGATTTACAAATATTAATGTTGTCAACAACTTAGTTGTAGGATTCTGATAATGATCTTGCCTTTTGCTTCACTTCACCTGTGGTTCATAATCTGGCCCGAGAAGGACATTAGAAGCTTTGATGTCGCGGTGAATTATTCTGTGCTTGCAGCATTTATGAAGGTAATGCAGACCCCTTGCTATCCCAACAGCAATCTTGTACCTAAGTGCCCAATCAAGTGACTGACATGTCTTTCCTGAGAACTCTCAAGACAAGGTTGTACTTGTACATGTTAGGTATGTTCTTGGATTGCTATATAAGTTAAAGAGTTGTTGTAAAGGGTATAAATTTTGTTTACCATGCAATGCAGATTCCAAATTGCCATTTTGAGAGTAGTTGAAGATGAGATAGAGCCCGTTTTCGATGCAGCACCCTACTAGGCTTGCAGTGTTGGGATGGCAAACATGTCCAATTATGCCCAATTCCAAGAGGAACTCTTTTTCTTTGGTTTCATCATTGTTGTCTTTGGCCAACCTCTTCACTGCTATGCTCCTTCCGTCGCGAAGATCTCCTCTATACACTTCTGAGTACCCACCTCGACCCACAATGTTATCTGTAATCACTCAAAACAATCTCAAAAGGATCATAAATTTGGTTCAATGGAAAAATAAAAACATCATTGGAGTCTTCAAAACCCCCTTACCTGGGTGGAAGTCATTGGTAGCGCGCGAGATCTCTTCAAATCTGAAGCATGTTAACAATGATTCCTGCTTTTCCTTGCTTGCTAGTCTGCTGTTTTGTTTTCGCAGTGGCGATAGGAAGAACGAGGAGATTGATTTGAAGGATGATGGATGCTTTTTCATGTTGGGTTGTTCTTTACATTTGGGAGGCGGAGGAGGGGACTCTGCGATGCTCGAGTCCTCCTCGAGGCTAAAGGTGTCATCTTCTGTGCTTTGTGATTCTCCTTCAATCCCATCTAGTACAGTTCTCGGTGAAGACTCAACAATCTTTTGTTTTGAGACAATGCCATTTTTCGTGTTGTTCAACCATTTTGAGCTCAACTGATGAATATCATCTGTAAGAGATATAAAGATCATATGTTGCTTCAAAATGAGAAACACAAATTGCTTGTAAGTAGCTCTGAACAGCACTGACCTTTGAAAAATGTTGAATTTGGATGTGACTTGTGTTGTATGTGCCCAGATATTGCTGCTGAGACAACTGAACAGCCTTTTGGGGCATGCTCAAGAAGATATTTTGCAATGTGGCTACTATTTCTGATTCATCACAAAGTGAAAAAAGAGAGGATAAACAATGAATAAAAGTTGAATCATGATAAATCATACAAATTCTTGAAAGTTCAACTGATTTTCTTGCCTATTTAACCGGTTTCTTGAACCACAGAGAAGTACAAAATCAGCTGAAATGGATTTTGCTTCCTCCACTAGGCCTCTTCGAATACTAGAGCTGTACCTTACTTTAGCCTCAAGATTTATCTGCAAATATTAGACAACTTAATAAGCATAATTGTACATTGCTGTTAAAATCTTGGTAAATTGCATATAAGATAGTAAACTAATAAGACCTGCTTCAATTGACATGTCCCGGCGAATTCTCCAAGCAAAGATATGACATAGGCTTTTGCTTGGCGAAACTGTGATCGGAGTTTTGTGGCCAATTGACCCTTCTTCGCCTCCTCGCCAACTATCGAATAAGAAACACTTTAGTTAGATGTAAGTAATTAATATAAAAGTGAGTTCATGAGTGTATAACTAGACTCAACTAATCAATAGTCATACAGATTACAGACCCATAACATGTATGGCAACAATGGTGTCATGTGGATGAGCAAGAAAAGTGATTGCCCAAGAGAGAAGCTCTTTGCTAACATCTGGGTCTTGAGAGATGCCAATGAGTATTTTAGATGGAGCTGAAGTCACCATTGTCTGCAAATATGTTCGGGATTGAACGAAAGCTTTCGAGTAGTGATGACCGGACAATGGATTCGATGCAGAGAGTGAGAGTGAGAGGTCAAGACTATATATATGTAGGGGAGGAAGAAGAGTATGATTATTCAAATATTATTCTTGTTTAAGAAGCATAAGAGGCTTTAAAATAGGTGCTTTGGGGTTTAAGCAAAGGTGGTGTGGACAGTGGTCACATAGAGTTGATTTGTCTTGCTATGTAAGCCAAACAATGCAAGAAACTGGTAAAAAGAAACAAAAACTTTCTTGGATTTGGTAGGAAAGGAGGGACCTCTTTTATTCAAAAAGAGCATAGAGGCTATCACTTTGTCATCAATGAAACTTGGAGAAGAAACTTTCTTCATCATATATGTTAGTTAACATTGCTTTCATTTCTTCATGATTCCAAGAATATTATGATGGGAAATTGTTTGTCTTGGACTGTACATTAATTCAACATTATGAATGTGGATATTCATGGTGATTCAAATTACAATTTATCTTCTCTTCTACATGTAAATATATGTAGCAAAGGTGTATGTGGGACTTATAGTCACATTTTCTTTTTCTTCACAGCTCACATTGGTATGCTCTGAAGTTTTCCTGAATTTAGGATGTAGAGAAGACTTCTGCTACAAGGTGTCACTGATATCCAATGTTGTTAGTTAAACCGTTTGAGAGAATGGCTAATTTGGTCATCGAAGTTTTATGAAAAAGTCTAATTAGTAAAAAAAAATTAAATGTGACCAAATCTATGCTCAAATGGAACTTCTCATACCCTAGTTTTCCATCTAATTTGATGATGTCTATTTGAGATTAACATTGTAGATAGTGTTGTCCAATCGATTTGAACTGAACTAATCCGGATGAGATTCGAAGACTCAGTGCTCCGACCGATAATTAAATACATGGCTAACCCTTAAGTTCCTTGCGCCCCAAGCTGCCTCCTGTGGACTATTCTAGTGTGGGGGCTTTATGGCGGGTTTGGTTTGGTGATGTGACATTGATTATACGTGTTGGGATGTATCTCCTCCGCTAGTTGCCACTTGTGGGCTATTCTAGTGTGGGGCTTTATGGTGGGTTCAAGTCAGTCAGTAATGTGACACCCATTGTAGGTGCTGAGATATTTCTCCTCAAAAGTTTTTCTTGTCTTTATTTGGTTCGCCATGAACAATTTAGGCATCAAAGAGTTGTATTACTTGAGTCATGCTTATATATAATCACCGAAGAGGTTCAAACCTAAAAGACTACACTGCTTGACCCAATAAAACTTGATATTTTAGGCACTCTTCCCTCTATTAAGTCTTCTAACTCTTTACTCTTTTCCAATGAAATTGTATTAAAACTTACAAAAGGGTCTTTAAAATCAATTGAAATTCATATTGGAGACAAATTAAATACAATTATTAAAAAAAATAGAGCAATGTGACCATAAGGATTACCGAAATCAAAATCCATGTTCACAATTCATATAAACAAACACTAAGAACAACAGTAAAATAAAGCAACAACAAATTAAGAAAACAATAATAATAATAATAATGTTTCACGTACTAGCCTATTGCTTGCCAAATCTCTTGTGATCCGCGTGACGCCTATATGGGTCTTGCATCTTTTGCACCTCCATCGCACCAAACACACCAAACGCATCACTGGCGCTCTCGTCCGGACCACCATCATCGCTCGTTTGGTCATCAAGTGCCAACAATTCATCTCCATACTTTACACTCTCAATTCTCATATTCTGCATCACCTTCCCTTTGCTGCTCTCATATCCTTTTAGCAAGCTCACCACTTCCTTCATCTTTGGCCTCTTTTCCGGCTCGCTCTGCACGCACAACGCCGCCACGTTTATAGCTTGTTTGAACTGGTACTCGTCGAAATTGCCTCGCAGCTTGGGGTCGGCTATGTCCTTGAACCTCCCTTTCACAATGAGGGGCTCCGCCCACTCGGTGATGGTCCTTTTGACACCTCCCGGGAGCTTTTCTATGGGCTTTCTCCCGGTGAGAATCTCGAGCAAGAGAATGCCGAAGCTGTAGACGTCGCAGCTCTCGGAGACCTTGCCCCACATGGCGTATTCGGGTGCTAGGTACCCCAACGTGCCCTTCACCCGAGTTGTCATGTGGCTTACACCCTCTGGGATCAGCTTTGCGAACCCGAAATCAGCTACCAATGGTTCGAAATCGGAGTCTAGTAGCACGTTGCTAGCCTTGATGTCTCTATGGATGATGTGGGGTGTTACTTCATGATGCAAATACCTATAATTGACAAGTAACAACCAACAAGAGGTGAGTTGATTGATATTACTATTGAAAACATATGTACAATTAGATCTTCTTTGTATATAAACGACTCAATAATTCATTAAAAGTAAGGGAGATGGAATGAACATACACAAGGCCTTCAGCAGAGCCCATGACAATCTTGATTCTCTTTTTCCAATCAAGTTGAGCATCAGATGCAAATTGGCCGTGGAGATGAGACAACAAGCTGAGATTAGGCATGTAGTCATACACTATGAGCCGCTGATCCGTCCCAACACAATACCCTCTCAGCCCCAACAAGTTCTTGTGCCTCACCCTCCCAAGAACCTCTACTTCTACTGCGAATTCCATCTCCGCCTTCGAGTTCATCGCTTTCAACTTCTTCACAGCAATCTTCAACCGCAACACAAATATTTGAACTCAACTCTTGTATTGAAACATCAACAAATAATTACATGAAATTAATGTATAATTAATTACCTGAAGACCGTCAGTGGTTTTCCCCCAATAAACGCTACCAAAACCACCCTCGCCGAGCTTATTCTCCTCACAGAAGCCATTGGTAGCTATGTGCAACTCCTTGTATGTGAATATCCTCCATGGAGAACTGTTGCCTCCACCACCTGTTGTAACCCTGCAGTCATTTAACACAGTTTCAATTAGGCTAATAATTATTGTTAAATATCGAGAGATTAATTAACAGGGCGCGTTTAATTACGTACCCTTCCTCGACCTTCTCAGATCCACAGCAACTGAGGGATGATCCCATAGGCAGCAACTATGGGATGAATCCCAGAAATGGAGTTAAGAGTTGAGGTTGCGTCGGTGATGGGAGATTATGGATGGATTTTAATGGTTTAATTAAAATCCGAATAATGTCGTTTTAGGGAGTGCAATGCAAATTTATTATGTAATGCCAGCCGACCTTGGCCGGCTTTTTAGTATTTGTGTCTCACTCTAAACTCACCATTACCAGTCACCAGAAGTGTAATGAAATCTTTAATACTTAATTATCGTTTATAACGAAGGAGATTAAATTTGTATTCACTTTATGAGACTTAGCTATCTCAATTCTCAATTCACTTTCCATAGATGGCAAGTATATACTTGACGAGTCTGTGTGTCATAATTAATAGGTGTTTTTAATTAACATTGCTGGTTGCTGCTAGTTGATGAGCCTTCCATTTCAATTCCAAATAGAAGCTGCCAAATTAATGTTTAGCTATATAATAATATCAGTTACTGTTGTAAGAAATTACAAGTCTCATGCTCAATGTTTCGATAAAGATTAAAGATAAATTAGTCAACGTTTTCTGTTTCATCTTTAATCCTCCAACAAATGTATAGTTGTAAGAAACTTTAAATAATAGTAGTAAATAATTTATTATAGGAATGATTCAGGATTCGTATACAACTAAATTTGTAAAACATAAACTAGACTTATTTTAGAGACAAAAATATAAAAGTGAAACGGATATATATATTAACTATTGTTGAAAATTGTATAGGTAATCTTCTAGTATGTGTGCTATAATTTAAAGTTGCATTGTAAAATTACTTAAGTTTCGTCTCGGAAATTCATATTTTTATCTGTTAATAAAATAAATATTAATAAAGCTACAAGTCTCCAAGAAAGAGACAAAAACAAGAAATAGTTACATGAGACTTGTGATCACAAATACAAAGACATGATATGTTTCATAAATGTAAAACCAACTGATATTGGAGAAGCTATAGACGTTTGTATAGCATGAGTACAAGTTGCTGAGCCATGACTCTAAGATCCACGCATGGGATTGTTCTTTTTTTTTTTTTTTTTTTCTAACCAAAAATAACAAATTGAGATTGAGTACAACTTAACTTGAGTGTCTTGCATAGATCTGACTCCTCTTGGTTAAAAACAGTCATCTCTGATTAACTAGATGAACCATTGTATTAGGTTGAGTAGCAGACATCGACAAGCCGAGACACTATCGAATGTTCAAAAAAGGTTAGGAAACATAGTGTACATATTCAAAGGCTCATGTTGCCTTCTCGGGTCATCACGAAAGCTCATCATCGCACCGAATAAGTACAATGAAATTCTACGAGACTTGAAACCTAGTATGCTACTTTGCGCGATAGAGGATTCTAGTCTAGATTACTCTAGAGTATTCGCGAGACGCACAACTCGTTGTATGAAAGACGTATGGTAGCTCTCCGATTCATCTAACACCCGCATACGGCCCACTTGAGATGGAAGAGTGTAAGCCACAAGTGGCCTCGAAGCGGACCCCACATTGTCATTGACCAACCACATATTACCACGTTGCGAAAATAGTAACAAGTATAAATATATATCTCTATTGCTTTTCACTTACTCTCTCTAGTTCCTCCCTTTAGAGCATTTGTGATTCTGGTGAGAACTTACTAGGTTTCACGCCCGAGGCAATGTTCAGAACCACATTCGAGATTTTCGTTCTTTGGTATATATATTTTCTCGCGTGGATTATTAGTACAAGGCTACAAGACCGTGACCCGTTGAAATTGTTGATCATCGGTGAGTATTGAACATCAACAGCGAATATTGGGCATTCGTGATGAACACTGAAAATAGAAGATGCCATTTCGAAAAAAATAATTGAACACATCTACAAGATGACAAATAATTTAATGTACTTTGGTTGACCAATTCAAACATGTGGCTAATGAGCTAAATTGGCCGCTCCATATTTTCGCTCTCTCTAACTTTTTATGGCTAAACGAAACTGTTGACAATAAAATGACACGCTAAACTGATATTTCGAGAGTTAAGCAAAAAATTAAAATAAAAGAATAATAAAGAACTGAAGGATGTTACAAAGTCACATCCAAATCCAAGAACTTATATATTATTGGCAATTGTAGGAATAGACTAATCACTATATTTTAATTTAAATTCTCGCATTCAATAGTCAAAATTTCCATATACCAATATATCGGTTTGTTTATTTAGATTTTGTTTTTTAAACTAATTGTCAAAAAGTCATAATAAGCTGTAGGATTGATTATATAGTGATTAAGTTGATTAATTTTTAATTAGAGTCGCACTCTTGATACCAGACCATGCCACATGGAGACACCACAATTGATGATGACTCCTCATGAATATATATATGCCATTCACATTTATAATAAAAATTGAGATTCTCTCCTCACATTGCTCCCAATGGCAAAACGACAATCCAAATAGGAGATCGCAAGTGCCTCCAAATAAGATTTCGGTCTGTTCAACGAAAACACATCATAATCTTATGTATTAGAAATAGAATTAGTGTTAAAAACACCAAATCCAAAATCTTATGTATTACAAATAGAATTAGTGTTTATATTTTTTGTTTGAGATCCTGCAGATCCAGCACCTTTCTATCTCATGTCACCTTCAAAATTTTATTTTACTAGCAAGCATATAAAAACAAGGCTCGAATATGAGATCTCAAAAACAGTAAGCATCTTGAAACACTAGTTCTGATGATAATTGGTTCATATAAACTTCATTTGTTTAGTTAACTACATCATGCAATCATCAGACCTCATGCTTGAGTTCGGTTTGTTATGCTTGATAAATGAAATAAATAAATGGTGAATCCAAGTTTCTGATTGACTGATTCTCTCATTCTCAATAATTGTTTGCTTATTTTCTTTATTTCGTATTTCATTTACAGCCATAGCAACAATCACAAATCACAATCAACATATATATTACCTCAAACACTAGAACACGATCACTCTCCTATTTCTTTCCTATGGATTTGACAATCTTTATTTACACGTCTATATTATTTGACAGCTAAAGTTTAATTCGATCAACGTTAACATGAACACATACAAAATTTGAGACTAAATAGAGCTCAAGATGTTGAAATAAGAATTGTCTAAAAGACCAATGCTGGTTTGAAAAATAATTTGAGTGTGTGCAATAAGAAATTAACGGATAATTTAACCCTTAACTTATGTGTCAAGTTATTTATTTTTAGTTTTTTGTTCTTGACAAAAAAAGCAACGGGCTGTTCATGACTTTTTGCAATTCAATCTCAAAACTCTGGAAGCAATAGATGGATTTGGTCTCTGAAGTGAAGCATATGGGCCTGAGCCTGGCTGAGAATTAGGCCTCCATTATATTTTTGGGCCTGGCCTACACTAGTCTTGAATGATAGCTCAAATATGAATCTTGTACCAGTCTTGGTCTCTATAGTCTACATTATTTCCAATGTCCATGGATCGCTTATAGTTCTAGAAGATACGAACGTCATTAATGAAGCTGTGACACCTCATTAAATTACTTGAATCTGGTGAACCGTCCGCTCTCACAGTCAAACAAACGAGTAAATGGTTGTAGAGGCCACCTAAAAACCAATAATTCAGTGCACCATGTAAAACCAATCTCAGGAGTCCCATAAACTCCAAGACAAGAATATTTGAATTCTGTCCAGACATACAAAACCTTGGTGATGACTTGTGAGTTGTAATTTTCAAAACCTTTGTGCCGAAGAGAAAAGAAAAAAGTGCAGGTTGAGGTAGCCCCTTGGCCTTGCTCCACTATTATTATATTATTGGAATGTTTTGATTTTGACACATGCAGCTACATCGACATTTATATATTGCAGCTCTCAATTATAAGTTTCTCATCGTCTTCTTCGTCGATCAAATTAAGTTCCATCCACACAAACATTTTTGGATTTCATATATAACACTATCGAACCAGTATCAATCTTCAACCACAAGAAACTTGTATATAAAAAGTTGATGGACTCGCTTGTCTCACCACAACCTCCAATTGAGAGTAGGGCATGGCATGGACATTGTACTCAAGTTTATTTCAATAAAAATAAACCTAATATATATGTGCATCGAGTCTGAGAATGATAATGACAGTAATGGATGATGCTGTAATGCCACTTTCTTCGTGCTGGTCGCTAGCTATGCTCTCTTAGCTGCTGCTTCCTATTCATGAGTCGTAAGCAATTCTACAATGAAACTGTCACCACATGAATTTTACAAGTGTACATACCAACGAGTAGAACCGACTGTCTAGATTTGAATCCGCGGGAATCCGAAATCCAATCCGAGAAACCGACCGGATTGGATGATCACATGTTTCAATCCGAAATTTGAACTAAATCCGATAGATTACCACCTCTAACAAGGAGTGGTCTAATTGTGCACTAAATTGGTAATGATTACTCGTAAAATATCTCTAACTCGATATAATACACACAATAATGCTTGAAAATGCAACAATGTAGTGAAATGAAATAAATGAGTAAAAATGGAGTGAAGTTGATAAAATATTGCAGAGTAGGGGGCTCCTCCTGAGTACTTCCACCAATTAATGGAGTGCAACAACCCCACCATCAATTATTTAAATACTCAACATAGTTGGTGGGTGATCATATTCAATGTGCAAACTGATATATGTGATAAAAGAAAAGCATGGTATTTGCGACAACTTTTGTGGCGTCCACGTACGTGGCGTCGCAACAGATAGAGTCATAGAAAACTCACAACATTTTTGCGTCTATGTGGACATCCCAACTTATCAGCGCAAAAACGTTGCAATTATTGTCCGACGTGGACAAATTGCGACGTAAGGACATCACAAAATTTTCATTTAAAAAAAAAAACAAATTCTTAAAATTGGTTTTAAATATATTAT
>JAYMTH010002165.1:0-13101 GCA_036897465.1 Pelargonium australe
ATAACCACGGGGATTATAGGTCGTAAACTTGAAGATGTTATTAGATTGATGCTGTAATGCTTGATGAGAGGAGAAGCCTCAGCAACTTATTATTTGTTCAGACTCCACCAAAACACAAGAAAATCTGAATTTGAGTGTTAATTCGTGACAAGTTAAACTCTCATGATACACTATACACTGCTTTTTTTTCTTTTCTTTTTTTGGTTGCTGGATAGTATGGTTTGTGTCTAGAATGGCAATAAAATCACTTACGTCACCCAAAAACATGTCTGTGTGTTGGGGCCAAAATGGACCTTGAAATGGTAGTTTGTACCATTCATTGGTACACGCGTCGATTAATCATTGGTCGCAGAAAATGAATCCTGCTTGGCGAGGGCCCACAGTTTGACACGTGAGTGTAAGAGAACAGCCACGTGGTCCCCACACCGAACCCTTTAAATCCCCCAACTCAAAGACATAGAGCCCTAAGCGCCAAAGGTCTCTCTCTCTCGCTCGCTCATAAATTTCTTGTCAGTTTTTTTGAACTCCCAGTAGCAGTGTAGTGTGTGTAGGTGGTCTCATCGGTCTCTCATTGCGATTTTAGACCATTCTTCACTGTAAGTAAAATCCGATCCTTCCAATCCCATGATCAAACCTTCTTACTTGTCCTATTTTATTTTATGTTTCGATTTTTATTTCACACTTTGAAATAAACATTTCATATCTGATTCAGATTTTTTGTTTGATTCTGCATGTTTTTTTTTTTTTAATCCTCATTCACTTGAGGTTGCTCACATTTTCCGATTTATTTTTTTGTTTGTGTGCTCGTGTGTGGGGTTGTGAAGCTTTGGGTTCTATTTTCCCTGCTTTTGTGGGTTTTAGTGTTAGGTTTTTGATTTTGTGGTGGGATTTGAATTTAGATACGGGGCTTCAATGGACTTTGTTTAAATATTTCATTGGGACATGCCAAAATTCTTGTCAGCTCAAGTCTGCTGTGAAATTGGTTTGCATTCTATAATATTTTCAGCTGATCTCTTTTCCTGTATATGTAGTTCTTAATGGCAAGTGAGGATCTGAACTGCAGAGATAAGTCACCTGGAATATGGACTGCAAGGAAGAGAGCTCCTAATCGTACTGGGATTGTCAGTGCATCTGCTGTTGCTGGACCTGCAGATAAGCCCATTCCCTACATGCTGCCTCCAGTTACTCTTTCCTCCAGAATACCTCAATTTCGCTCTCAGGGTATTCAGACGTCAGGTGCCAAAAAGATGGGTGATTCCTCTGATCAGTTGATTGGTTATCAAAATCCTAACCCGGAACTTGATTCCATAAATGGGATTGATAACTCCCCCTTTCTGAATATGTCAGTGCCAGACATTTTTTGTCCTGCAAGGGAGGATGATGGATGGTCTCAATATTACCCTTATGTTAGTTCAATGTCTGCTGGTAATATAAATGATCCTGTTACCCAATTGAATAGCTTTGGTAACCCTCAGATTCCAAGAGAATTTATCAGTGCCAGGAATGATGAAGTCGGGTCTTTAGGTAGCTCCATGAGGGATGAAGTCAACTGCAGTGATATTCATGGGTCTCAGATATTAGAAAACTGTGAAAGTGCTCAGGGTAGCATACCTTGGTTATGTAATAACCCTGGTGGTGGTCAAGCAACAGTTTGTAACAATTTCATGGGCACTACGGACTATGCAGAGAGGAAAGTTCCTCCTCAATCAAATATTCCAGACAATGGAAGTTCTCGTAGTCATGATCTTCATATTGCTGGTAGTTTTTCCTCTTTTCCAAATTATGTGAATGGATTTTCAGGTCTTGGACAAAGCATGGCTGATCAGACCAGGTCTGATACTGAAAATGGGATTGCACATTCAATCCCGTTACATGTTTCACATGCTCAGGAAGAGGTTGATTGGCAACAACGTTTTCCCATGCCAGGCAATATGACGTCAAATTTTGTAGGGAACTTGCATGCACGATCTGCAAATAGCGAATCTCATCAAAGCTTACATGGTTACTTAGTTGGAACAACAAAACCACAAAATGGGAACCGAGCTGGGCTTCCTGATTCCAGTCAGTGTGGAGTAACTGGGAAGCCATTAGTGCCAAGGTTTACTTGTGATTCTACTCAACCTGCATATGAAAAGTTACAGAAGACTGGGGAAAGTGCTAGGCCATTCTTGCCCGAGTCTTCCAGAAATTCATCTTTTGTTGATCTCACAGGAGACACAGTCTGGGAGGATCAGTTAGGTTAGTTATGAATGCTAAAGCAATTCCACCTTATACATGTTTTTTCTTCTCTGTCTTGTATATATGTGTCTACAGACTGGAGAACTTCGTAGCATCATTCTTTGTTTAATCCAGTGACTATTTGTTGCTTTCTTTTGATATCATAAATCTAGCTTAGTATTGTGTATTTCAATTGCAACATTGATTTAGAGTTCTCGAGAAATCATATTGCATACATCTTTTCTAATAATTAAAACCTACTTGCATACCAACATATGAAACTTTCTATATCATTATGAGTTTTTCACAGTAATGATATCATTGCCAATAGCTGAGATGATTTTGGAATACAGTCATTTGGAAACACTACCTTTTTCTTTGGGGTTTCTATTTTCAAATGCTATCTAAACTCAACTAGCTCTCATCTTGCTTTGCCAATTTTTGTTTCATCGTATTCTTAAGAGTTGAGTTATCTCGGACAAGATAGTAGACTTCAATTGTATTGTGAATATAACCTTTCTGATCCGTATTGAAGTCGATACTCATGGAAGAATAAAGATCTCAATTGTGATGATCATCATATCATTGAGGGAAGTCTTCTAGATAGAAATAATAAGGAATGTGCTTAGTTGGTTGTCAAATTTGTAATCATCGAAGAATAAAGATCTCAATTGATGATCATCATATCATTGAGGGAAGTCTTCTCAATAGAAATAATAAGGAATGTGCACAATTGGTTGTCAAATTTGTAACATGTGCTACCTACTCAGCAATTGGGAATGTGCTTTGCTATGTTGAATTGCTGCTGTAACGTTCAAAATTCCCTAGTGCTTCAAAGGTTTCAGGGGTTCAAGAGATGAACTGATGAGTTGATACAGTGGCTACTGGTAGTTTTCTCATACTGGTTTCAGATGTTGGAATTTGGTGCAGTGATGATATGTCAGTACATATGTGGGTATCAGTGTGGATAGTTGAGCATAGGATTAGAAGGCAATAAGTGGAGCTTGTTGGGGTTTCATAATGGCAGTCTAATTTTAATTGAGTGATAACAATAGCGACTGCCTAGTTAAGTGGTTATTCCTTCAATAGTTATCGGATATTGGTCTTCAAAAATAGATTCTGATGCTTTTAGAAGGCAATAGGTGAAGCTTGTTGTGGGTTTCATAATGGCAGGCTAATTTTTATTGAGTGATAACAATAGTGACTGCCTAGTTAAGTGGCCATTCCTTCAATAGTTATCGGATGCTAGTCTTCAAAAATAGATTCTGATGCTTGTTCTTCCAAACTAGGTGATCTGTTGAATGAAGAGGATTAGCAAGTGCGGTAATTAGCTGTTATGTTTTTTTAAGGATATCTAAGACATAATAATAAATATGAGACAGCTATGCATAAAATTCCTGTAAGTGTGAAAATTTTACCTGTTATTACAAGTCAACAGTGTTATTTCCAAGATGGTACTCGATTGGCTTGCTTTATAGTTCCTACAACTTAATTTAGCCACTATCATGGTTTTGCCAGATGAAGATCCTGTTTGTCCTTCCAATGAACAGCTGAACGGATGATAGAATGTCTGCTTGAAGATGTTATTGTAATACACAAGATAAACCTATGTTGCACATGAAATCCATTTATTATATCCAATAGAGACAGAACTTTTGAACTTTCATTGTGAACTATGCATCAAATACTAAATATATAATTCATTTTGGATTGTGTGGTAGATTTTATTAGATTAGGCACTTGATAGTTGATAGTTGTATCTGTAACTTATTTTCTGAATAATACTTTATTATTTTAGCTGTAGGACTGCAGCCAACAATTCATCATGGTGGAGCTGCCTGGACTGCTGCATCTGGCCTATTTTCCAGGAAGACAAGGCATCAACCAGCAAGTAAGGCATTCTCCAACAAAATCTTACATTCAATATTGGTTTCCTAGAGGATTTGGTGATCTCATGGGTAGAACTGTCTGACACTGCTATGAAATCTGTCTAAGAAACTATACAAGTACAAGAATTTGAATTAGTATATTTGTTATGTATTCCGTTCCCTATAAAACAATGATTTCAAGATATCTTTACTAGAAATTCAATGGTAAACCTTTCAACTTGTGCAATTTTCTTTTTGCACTCTTTTATTTAGCTTCTTAATTTTTTAATAAGGATTCAAACCTAAGTTTTCTATTATAGTTGTAATAACTATCAATAAGAACTGAAAGTCTTTGGGTAATTGAATTATTATATTGTTATGCTTAATTTTATTTGTCATATGGAATTATTATCTTTTTGAATCTTGATCTACAACCTATAAAGCAAATGGAGGGTTTGGTTTCTTAACATCAGAACATCATCTTAATGTAAATGATTCTCTTAACATAAACCTAAACCTTTGGAAGTATTATAATACAAATGCAAAGTCTTAAATCCTTATCGTCCCTGTTTTGTCTGTTTGGTCAAGCACATGCATTCCTTGTATATTCTCGGTGTTCTCTCAGAGCTTGACCTAAGGTATTTCTAAAACTTGAATGTAGTAATCCATTTATTCAAGTTAGCTGTTGGTTTTCTGTGTATGCGGTTTGCCTATTCCAACTTAGCTTGTTCAGTTCAGTATTGGTCTTCACAAGTACTTTTTTACGTCGACAAGGATAGAAATAAATAAGAGGATAGCATTGGTAATGTGTCATCAGCTGAATTAGTAATTTCTTATGAGTTGCAACATACTGCTTCCCTTAGAGAATAATTGACTTTATGTTGCTTATTGTTTAGTTCTATGAAATGCATGCCATTTGATCCCCTGTTTAGAAAGCTGGTTACAATAGTTCTACTTGATAGTTGGTAAGTGATAGGTTAACTTGCTCCCATGCTTAATGTTGTCTGTCTGTCTATGTAGGGAAGCCTTTTCCAGCAAGTAGGGGTGTCTCTGTCCAAGTTGATGAGGGTGGCTTGTTGCCTAGGAATATTGGTGTTCAACAAAATAGTAAGGGTATTTCGTATGTTTGGCTTCAACAAATTAAAATTGTCTCCAATACAAAGCGGGTGGCTTAGACATTATCCAGTTCCTCTTATTTTAATTGTTATTTGGATTGATATAAGATTCTCTTATGTCATGTCTATGTCTCAGTTAAACATATAGTCTATATATCATATGAAGTTATGTTTTCAGTGATTTACCGATAGAAAATTACAGTAGGTGTAGAGGAAATTATGAATTTCTCTGACGCTGCAGCAAATATGATTGTGCTAAAAATAAAATGACTATTAAACCATTTTTGTTTTGAACTTATTTCCAGAATTCGCAAATTAAATGCAGAGCTTGTGAAGGACATGGCTCTGAAAAGCTCAGAGTATTAGTTAGCTCTTGTGCCTTTTATAATAGCTTTTGCTGATTGTTTGCAGGTAATCTTGGTCAATCTCATGCCGCTTGTCATCTCCAAGCTTCTAAAAATCTTCTTGGACCTGGTTCTATCAACGGTAATTACTATAGGAAACTGTGATTATGGTCAGATTAAATTTGTGTGAGATTTCGGCTATTAAGGTAATAACTTTTCATTTTACAGGGCAAGAAATACCAGCTGTCAATGGTCATTTTCCTGCTGTGGTTTCTAATGCATCTCTTGGCCCTTCTCTTAAGAGAGTTGCAATGCAAACACCTCCAGCTACTCGTGTTCAGCGCAGAAGAACAAAAACAACTCAACCATCTAGTAATCTGTATAATCTAAATTTAGCCATTGCCAACCAATCTCCTACTCTCCTAACCCAGACTTCTCCGTCTCTTCCATTGGCATCACAGGCTCCTCCATCTCTCCAACTGCTTGCCCAAACTACTCCTGCTCTCCCACCTGAAACCCTGCATGGTCAAGCTCTCCAACATCAAACACAGACAATTCCACCATATCAACTGGTAAACCAGACTCCCCAGATTCAGTGTAGAACAAATACAACTCAACCATCTCATTATCCCTATTATCCAAGTGTAGCTACTGCTGCCTCATCTCTCACTCCCTTACCCCATACTTCATCTGTTCGATCGAAAGCCCATGCTTTTCCTTCTTCCCCATCAGTCCCCAAGGCCTATTCTGTTCTTCCATCCCAACTGCAGCATGCTCAAGTTCTCCAACGCATGATGCAGACCAAGTCAACTCATCCACTTGTATCCAAGACTGCTGCTCTTCAACGCCTAGCAAAGACAAGTCAAGCTTACCCAGCACATGTGAAGCCTTCTTCAGGTCGCCCTCAGTCCAACCATGTTCCAGTTGTTCATATAAAATGCCAAGGTACTTTGTGACATACATATGTGCGAGCTGCATATCATTCCCTCTCTGTTGTGTGCTCTGTTAGATTTAGACTTGCATCTGAATGTCGGACTAGGACTGCTTCAGATTATCACATCAATATGGGCTGTCTTGTCAAATTACGCTTTTTTGGTCTTTTTCTCATCTCTGGCAAATCTTACTAGTGAAATTCTGCCGAAAGTTGTCTAATAACATGCAAGCAAAATATTTGCTATGCTTTAACCCTGCTTCATTCATCTCCAAAACCACCAGAAGTCAATTGTATAGTTACTGTGTAGTGCCAGCCTCCGGCATACCTGGGTTTGCCACAGCTGTTGTTTAGCTCGAGGCTGTGTTTATCTAAGATAATCCACCTTAAACCGATACTTTTGTATTGCGGTGATGCTGATTGTATGGGATGACATCAAGAGGTTCACTAGTAATTATGATATAACCGTCTTTCTTTTGTAGATCTGGATACACCTCCTGTACCAATGGGAAAGAAGTGTTTATTGTGCAAGAGGGACCTTACATTCACGGCAGAAGGACCAGTATTCCAGCCAGAAACCCCACCAGCTGTTGCTGTTCTGCCATGTGGCCACACCTTTCATGACCACTGTTTACAGATCATCACTCCTAAAGATCAAGCTGAAAACCCTCCATGCATTCCTTGTGTGATAGGTGAAAATTGAGTACAACCATTTAACTACTCAAAATTTTGGTAGGATCGGGATAAAGAAAAGAGTCATAGAAATGTAGGTAAAACTAACCCACAGCCGTATGTATAGAGGCAAGCAGGGTGATAAATATGGTCTGTGTTGAATGTCTGGTAAGCCATTATTGAAGTGTAAATGGTAGGGTGAACTTGTTGGTTAATGTGATGTTCCTTGAGGAGCTGTTAATTAGTTTTATAAAATTCACTTGTTGGAAGAGTCAAATGGACAGTCTTGTTTTATACCAACTGGTCATGAGTAGGTATATGGCTGGCCACTATATCATGTTTGACATGTAGGGTGTAATGGAGTTGAGTCAACCTGGACATGGTTCCTGGAAGTCAGTGTAGTTTCAAAGTCAATAAAGAAGTTGTCATCTTGCATAGTACATGGAGAGATCAAGTGGGTTGATGAGAATCTTTATCTTATAAAGAAATTGAAGTAGTAACCATTCAGATTCTGATGATCATTGGATCCTTGGAAGAGCATGTACAACATGTTATTTGTACTGATTTGAGCTGGTGAACCTTAAAATAGATCATGATCTTTATATTTATTAGATGGAGGTGCTACCCACATTTTAGGGAGTTATAATTTATTTATTTATTTATTTTTGGCTGGGAAGTATCTTTGAGATCAACGGTAGAATTTTACCACCACTACAGCTGATCATGAATTGAAGTGTCTATGACTATGGTATAAACTATTGGAAGAGAGTGACCAATGCTGTGGAATTAGCACTCTCAAAAAGCCAACGGTAGAATTTTATCATTTACACTGCTTCCTCCTCTAAGATTTATGACAAATTCAAGAACTCATGGAGCAATGATCTCATGATATGGTAGATGTGATTGGAGAACTATAGAAAGGAGAATTATGTTCTAAGAAATTGAGCTACAAACAATAGTCAATTGTTCAAGAAAATAAAGTTGACGGTAGGAGATGATAATCAATTATTTGAAATGAATATTAACGAGAAACATTATCAGTCATCCCGTTACCCGTACACCATAAAAGGAAACGAGATGAACCCCAACGTGAACATACGCTACAAAGTAATATCCTTTAATCCAAACATATGGAAGAGAAAAATCAAAGACTCAACTTGCACCCCATAAAAGGGAGCAAGGTTGAACTCCTCTTGAACATGCACTAAAGAGTAGCACCCTTTGATCTGACTGATAACATCGTCACTAAACAAACTCTAATGCACAACTCATAAAAGACGGAGCATCTCACCTTAGCGTCACACAATGGCATTACTCAACCAACTCCAACACGTGTGCATTACATATTATGTCATCATTGGTCACGCTCAACCTATGGAGTCGTGACTAATAAGGGCATCCACAATAATTAGAATTAAAGGGTTAATAGCATGAGTAGTTGTGCATTAACCCATTAAAGTTTATTGATAAAGCTTTATGCATATTAAAAAGTTAATAACTATAAATCTTTTGAATAATTATGATTTTTTTACACTTGTCATCATGAGCCAAATTTTATTAAAAAAATGTTAATAAAGTATTATTATTATTATCTTGTCCAATCAAAATGTTAACTTTTAATTTGTTTATGATAAAAATATTATTATTTTATTATTAAAAAAATTAGTTGGACCATAGTATTAACCTCTTAAAGATTAATCCATTGTAGAGTATATCATACTCATTCAACAACCTTTTAAAGGTTAACCATTGTGGATGCCCTAAAGACCATTGGGCAAGTTTAGAAGAGTAGCGCCTCAATTTTCACAACCCACACAAACACATGTCAAGCAGTACTCCTTTACCCGATAGTCCAGCCCAACAACAAAAGCTATTTTATACTCCTTTCGTCCCAAAATGAGTGTCTTGTTTCTATTTTTAGGTTATTATATTATTGTTTTCTCCATATTATCCCTATCACTTATGCACATGGGTTGATTTGCACATAGGGTGTAGATGAAAAAGTGGGGGGTAATATTGAAAGCAAAACACTTATTTTGAAACGGAGAGAGTAGTAAATAACGTCACATGCAAGCTAGAAACATCAAACATGTAGATCCAAATGAATAAGAAATTATCACCAATACAAATAGAGAACCTCACACATTAACAAGCCAACAAGGTAAGGTATAAGAACTTAAAGCTTAAGATTATCCCGAAGAAATCCAACTTATGCATGAGATGAGATTAGTTTTAAAAAGACTTACTTTACCAGTGTAGATTCAAGAAGAAGAAAAGCAGAAATTTTTAAAGAATATAAAAGGAGCAACAAATTTGTGTACATGTAACATGACACGTCATCAACCACAGAGATAATAAAATGTATCAAATGTGTTAATGGACTATTTTGAAGTTCCTGTGTTCTAATTGGGTGTAATACCAAATCTTTGAATTGGTAGCTCACGGAATGCATAAATAAATGCTGTGTGCCTGCCAAGCTTACATTCAGTTTTCAAAGAATCCAAATATGCTCTACTCTACTCTACAGCATCACCAGAGCAGACTGCATAAATATAAAAATTGTGGGCCCACAAGAGAGATCAGAGAATGAGAAAGAAGACAAGTGTGGGCATAAAATCTCCCACCGCAATACCAAAATCTCAACCGTCTATTCTCTTTCCATAACAAACCAAACCAACACTTCAATTCAATGCAATTTATCTCCTCCTCCTCTTTCTTCACACACATAGAGAAGCAACCAATACCACCACCAAGCAAGCAACAAAAATAAAAACTCAAAAGTCTCACCTTCTTTTTTCTTTGAATCTTCACTGCCATTAATGGAACAAGGAAGCTCTCTGCTAGATGGCTTCGCCGCCGCCTCTTCTCTGGAAGTCTAGGAGGAGATCTGGTAATAACTTCCCACTTTCATTTCATTATGTGTATTGTTGGCTTGTTCATGGATTTTGGGGCAAATTGATTTATGGAGTTGGATATCATATCAATCCCATTTCTCTCTATCTCTGTTTCTTTATTGAAATACTTGTGATTCTTGTGATTACTTTATTTACTCGGTTTCTTGTTTGGGACTTGAGAGTTGAATCGGTCTTGTTTCTTTCTCATTTTCATTTCTACATCTCTTTTTCCCTTCTCCATGCTTCTCTTCTGTTTGTTTATTTTATTTGTTTTTCATTTATTTATCTGTATCTATGCCAAATTGCCAATTCATTAGCTGTATTTATAACAATGTCACTTCATGGGCTATTGGGCATAACTTTGTTCATCAATTGCATTTCCTTATCTTTCTTGGGATTTACAATTGTTCAGTAATGACAATCAACAATGAAAATGACTTTGTCATAACTATTAGGCCTTATTTTGATGGCATTTCTTTATTTTGTAGAGTAATTAATTTAAAATGACACGTCAGCGCCATGTCATCAACATAACGGTGGAGGTAACCTCAATTATCGGCAAAGACTAAATTGACTCAAAGTGTTAAATTTCAGGACCTAAGTGGCTTATTTGAAGTAGAAGTACTAAAAATGTGACTTTTTTTAAGCTTCATTCCTTTAGAATATTACTTGAATCTAGATTTTAGAAATGTAGATTTTACTTTTTCCATTAACGTGGGATTTTATATATAACGCTCCATTTCACGTGTGAGCGTCACCCACAATTTTTACTGTGGACGGCGAGCGTGCACAACTTGGGACTCACTCAAGCATTTTCCATTGATGTGCTAGTACTTAGGAGACGTGGTTTCATGATTCACCTGTGTGGAAATGCTAATAACAAACAGCATTACATGTATATATATTTGCAAATTAATTTTGTTTAGAACCCACTCTACATGCAGGGTGGATAGATTTGGCAGTTTGTGGCCCAAAGTGGCAATAGAAAAGTCAACATCCCCAAATTTCATCTTTTCTTTTCTTTTTGGAATTTTACATGATGGAACTCCTCCATACCCACCCTGCTTATTTTCACACACTCATTGATTCACTTCACAACAGTTCTTACTTGTAAATCTTCTCAATGCAACTTAATAACTAAAGACGGAAGTTGGAGAATTTGATTTAATTGTACTTATAACTCATTTGTGCACATATATTTACATGGCAGTCACTCGTATTAGAGAGTAGGGATCGAATAGGAATAGGAATTTTCGCCATGGTTAATGTCCCATTGTAATTATTTCAATGTTTGCAGAAATAGATCATTCAATAGCTAATGTCTTAATGATTAAACCATTAAGATGTAGAGATTAACAATTGGTGTGGCTATGGGTTGCAGATGGAGTTATTTTTGTTAGGGTTGAAGTATATAAATTAAGACTTCATTCAAAACTTAGATTTTCCAGAATAGTTCAGGGAAAGTAAATCAGGAAGTAAAAGGTTAATTAAAGATATATTTCTTAGACACAATGATGTTTTTGCCTGTGTTGCCTCTCTGTATCTTTCTCTCCTTTTCTTTTTCAGCATGATAAGATTTGCAAGTATAAATATAGTTTTGCCACATAGTACAGTGTATGAGTCTCTTGTGTTAATGACTTTTTAGTTATGAAAACGTCTTTGGAAACATTCTAAATTTTTTTAATCCAAATGTTACCTAAGTTTGTGCATTGCCACCTCACTGAGTTTAAGGCTTCATTGTTGCATGAACTTTGTCTCTAAATTTGTTGGAACTGGAATCGTAATTTCTTTCCAACAGCTAACAGCCAGAGTTCAGAAAAAGTATTAGGAGATGAAACACTAAACAAAGAGGAAGTAAAGACACAAAACAAGGAGGAAGAAACCCCTGTTGATGAAAAGATGCAAGAACCAGCCTCTGAGCTTTCTGAGCGCCGCAAGGCTCTCTTTGAACCATTAGAGCCCATAATGAATGTCAATGGAAAACGACTGTCTGCTGAGTCGTTGCTTCCCCCACCAGACTTTGAAACCGCAAGCTATCCCCGAGGCTGGCTAGTTGGCAAGAAGCGAAAGCTTGTGAACGTGGATGTTGTTGAGAGCATGCGAAGGATTGCAGTTCAGGAAATGAACAGAAAGGTGCAAATCCTAACGTTGCACTTCCTTCCGAGATTGTAAAAGTGTAGAATTACAATGAATTGGTGGAGGGTTTGATGAACCAATATTTGATTATTGTTGCAGGACCGGGAAATTGATGGCCTAAATGAGCAGCTGGAAGAGGATGCGCGGTGCTTAGAACATCTGCAGCTCCAACTTTTGCAAGAAAGGAGCAAGCGGTCAGAGGTAGAGAGAGATAATGCGATGCTCCAAGACCAGATATCCATGCTAATGAACATGTTGCAGGAAAATGACGAGACGATAGAGGAAGAAGAAGAAGAAGGCACGAATGGTCAAACTTAACTTGTTTTTACTTTTGTTGGTTTGTTCATTCTTTTGTAGATCTGTTTGGGAAGTTAGTAGGGTTACTATACATGAAAATACATAGTTTGTTGGTTCAGCTAGTTTCTTGTACATATCAGGTTGTAATGTTGTCATTGAATCTTTAATCTGTAATTGGAATAAGCATAAAAATGCTGGTTTTATTTATCATTGTAAAATAAGAGCTTTGGATCTGTTTTTTTAAATTACACATTAGAGCATTCAAAATCTTTGCCCTAATTGACTTATTAAAGTGAGGTTAGTAGGTCCTCAATAGAGATGCAACCATGGGAGATGACTGTTCAAGAACTCTTCCTCAACATCACAAATGGCAGCTAGTTCTTGTAGCCAAAAACTAGAGGATTTTTATATGAGTAATATGGACTTCAGTTGACTGATATAACTTTATATCAGTTGCACTAATGAGATGGTGACACCTCATTTAAAATCATGGATTCGGACGGGTCGCTTCGCTCTCACAAATTCACTTGGGTGGGTATAAGTGAAATTTGATGAGGTGTTATCATATTATTGGCTTAGTTAAGTTGCAACTAATATAAAGTTATATCAGTCACATCATCACCATAT
>JAYMTH010002166.1:0-13099 GCA_036897465.1 Pelargonium australe
TGGCTCGGTGACCTCTGTCTGCTTGACTTTTTTTGTAGACCGCAGCAGGAGGTCTGCTTCCTCCGCCGAGACCGTGCCCTCACCATCAGTCGTCGTCGTCGTATCTCTTGCACGTATCGCCGAGTTTCCCAAAACCCTATCTCCTAAATCTCCGGAGCCACTCATTGCTACTCGTGTTGTTTGGTCCTCTTTTAAAATTAGACAAACAAGACACTCATTTTGGACGGAGGGAGTATTTGTTATGAATTGTGTATCTGTTAAACTAGTTAATTAGCAAATGGCCATAAATGTTGTAGTTTTTCTAGTTAGCAGACAACTTAGGTTGGAAATTTTCAGATGTTGGTAGAAATTATACTTATAAGATGATATAGATTGAATTTGGAGTATATTTTAGTGGTTTGTGCCATATATTTGGTCACATATTTTGGAACAACGTTTAACGATGTTATCATCACAAGGACAACTGTTTGTCTGCATAGAATTGTTACAAGATAACTCCAAGTCGTAAGAATAGCTTATCACGTCTCATGAACACTTAACCCCTACAAAAAACCTCTAAGCTCTCCGTCTTACTAGCTAGAACACCAGGTTGCTACCCAAATTGGTAGAAATTTATAAGGACTACGCTCAACCATGCGAATTGTCGAAGGGCAAGCGCGGAGTTTTGGAAGGTAGACCTCAACTCTCAAGTGATTCCCAAAGCCGATCCCACCTCGTCAAATACCAAATACATGACGGCGAGTGATGTGACTTGTTGTTATAAGTATAAATACTCATCTCTGAATAAAGAGTGGATCTCACAATTTACATAGAAAATTTCTCCCTTCCTATCAATGTGTGATAAATTTATTAAAAAAAAAACACTGAAAATTCAAATCAAATCTCTTCATTCAAATGTAATGTACCTTTTTGGCGTAGATGAAAATTTTGTTTTGCAAATTCGGTGAACTCCAAGGAAAATTAAGAAGAAAAAGAAAAATACATTTAATATTTAGTGAAAACAAAATTTTATTGTAGGAATTTCAAATTTGATAACTAATCCCATAACACATAGGCAAAATGGTAATTATGCTCAAACATTAAGGAACAAAAGGTCATTTGACCCGACCCGCCCAGCCCTCTCCAACCTCTCAATATATGCGATCATTTCTTGGGTCTCTCTCCTCGGCATCGCAGCAACTGTAGACCGTCGAGCAAACCCAAGAGAAGAAGAGCCATCAACAATGGTGAGAGCCTCGTCTTCTTCCCTCTTTTTCCAATTCTACGTCTATTGCTCATCTTAGGGTTACACGAATTTCCACAGTTTTTTTATCTATGCGCATGTTACTTGCACGAGCCCTAATAGATCTATGCCTAATTTCGTGAAGATATGCAAATTGGCATGCCATATCCAATCGATTGAGCATGTATAATCGTAATGTATCACTTCAATTTCCTTAAATTTCGTTTCTTGTTTTGAATTTGCCGTTGGTTTCTGATTGCTGTAGGGTTTGTTTCATATGGAACATATATGAAGTGAAATTTTGGCATTTCTATACCCATTTTCAGAATTAGCTGAAGGTTTAATCTTTGGGATAGAATGAAGGTGCTGTGTTGGGTTAATGGCTAAGCTAAAGGTGCTTTTTAGTGGGTTTGTATTGGTTTTGGAGATAAGTTTCTAGCTTTATAGCTACTGTTACATCCATAGCCTTGTCAAGGATCAGTGTGCTAGTTTATCAAAGAGTTCATTTTCAATTCATTGATTTTTCCTTTGTAGCAATCTTTGGTTGGAGGTGTAGTGGAAGCCATATATTAAGAATGGATAGGTTAGAATATTTGTTGACTTGTTTTCAGAACTGAAAGGGCTAGTTCTTGAAATTGGTGGTCAATTGCATCTTAGGACTCTCAATTTAGCTTCAATTGATTAACCATATTATTCTCATGCTGCTTCAAGTTTGCCCATCCAGGTGCTATTTTTCATGAAGAGTGTATTAGCTGTATCTCCTACTTTGTGGCTTATATTGATGTATTCTTGTTTACATGGCAGGACCCACATGATTCTGATTCAAAGCAGAGCACTTCTGACATGACAGCATTTGTGAGTTTCTCAACACAATCAGATATTAACATGATTTTTATCTTACCTGCTACTTTAGTTTTTACCAGATGATTGTATTCTGCTCAATTCTGGGATAGGACTTTTAGCTTTATGATTGGATAAACCAAATATGGCCTGCACAAGCATTATACTCAGTTTAGACCATAATGTTACAGCTGATTATAATTATGGTCCTCTATTCCTTAAGTCTACTGTATTTATTTGTGGTTCAGTAGGGACAAATTAGTGCTCAGGCAAGGTTTGAATTGTTTCTGGGGTTCTTCACTTCTTTATCAAAATGTGTAATGGCTTTTCCTTGCATTTACTTTTCAGGTGCAAGATCTACTCCAGCAAATGGTGAGTTGTAATGTAGACGGTATGCTATGCGAATTATAACATGATACTGTCTCTAACAAGCTTTTCGTTTGCAGCAAACCAGGTTCCAAACAATGTCCGACTCCATTGTGAATAAGAATATCCTTTTCCCGTATTTGTGAATTTCTTTGCAATAACTTTCTGTGATAAGTAAGACATCGATGAAGAAACCAAATTTCAGGATACATTCCCAGTTAGTTGTGTTTTGTGATTGTGGGACAGTGGGCAAACTTGTCTATTTATCTTACCCTAGTTCATCATTAGCAGTTACATTTATTCCAGATATGAATTAATTAATTAGTAAGAAATAGTTGAACCGATGAGCATTGTGAACCTATAATACTACAAATAAGTTGGAGTTGCCGTAAGTGTTGTAGGTGCTTTCTGGCATGGGTTGTGAACCCTTTGGTTGGTAATCCATGATAATGAGCTCTCTGGTCTTGTTTCTGTCCATTTTGTTAGTGCTCTTGTTTTACATTTGATTCAAATTGTTAAAGAGGTTTATTTCCTTAACTGCAATGCACTTGATGACATGGGAAACCGCATCAACGAGCTGGAGCAGAGCATCAACGAGCTCAGAGCTGAGATGGGAGTGGAGGGATCTCCAACATCCCCGGCCCCAGCCAAGCCAAAGATAGAAGATGGTTCAGCATAGAGTCAGTCGAGCTGCAAGTTGGGCCCATGAGTCTTCTCTTTAACATCTATTATGTTTCCATTCACGTACCTGTGTAGTCCACCTCCATGGTCTTACTCACTGTCTATGCAAAATATTATTACCTGAATACTTAAATACTTGTGTCATTATGAAATGCTATATTGTTGATTTTGGTGGGTACTATATAGATGACTGATTATGTCCGAGCTAAATCAAATATTATTGTACAGCTGATTGTGTAGCATACACTAAAGAAAATAGTTTTGAAAACATGAATTTTGGCAGAGTAATTTTTACTTCTTCTTTTTTCTCACATATTAGGTGTCTGCAATAAGTCAATAATTATCATACTTCCTCTAAAAATTTGTCTCAAACTAGTGATCAGCTTTCTGTTTGGGTTGGTTAGCTCATTCTTCAACCTCACTAAAAAAAAAGGACCATTATTTTGGACCAGAATGAGTATTTGCTTAAAGTGAAGTGTTCCATGAGTTCTTAGTACTTGTCTTCCTGATCTTTGTTACCTCAGATACCAATCTCAGTGTTCTGTGATGAGTACCAAATCTGAGTGGATAAAGTGGATTGCTCTTGTGGTTATCAGGAGAAGATGTTGCATACAAGTACAACACTTTGTCGCCAACAATCACAAGATACCAAAACATCAACCTAAAATCCCAACAATTGGGAACTTACTATATAGAATCTAGATGCCTTTCCCCACTGCACAACATATTCAACCCTTTTTAGTAACCCTTGTTCCCAATTTTCTAGAAAACATTCTCCCCAAAGATTTAACGAAAAGGACAATTGACACCCATTCTCCCGTCTCAAAATGAGAATAGCGAGACAATAACTAACTTATTACGATGAAAGTATTAATATTTCATACATAACTAACTTTCTACACACAAAACGGAAGGAGTGTGTTAGCATGTATCGTATCTCTTATTGAACATAAAAGTCCAAAACATCAGGTACTATCATTTCAAAATATCAAATGCATTGTACATTAGGTTCACTTGTTATCACCTACAAATTTTGAAACAAATAAAATAGGGCACTAAGAATTGTTCAAAAGCCTTGTTAGCATACCACAATCTATAAATGGATGTTTGCTAGATTAGCCATTGTTTGAACAACAAACACAGGAAAGGTGAGCAAAACATTCACAATCAAATTAAGCATTGGATATAAGGTATACTTCTTACTCCCCGGTCCCCAAAATGAATGTTCACTTCTCTGAAACTTTTGCCGGGAAATGAGTTTACATCTTCTTTATAAGATAGCTATCCACGAATTGTAAATAAACGATTATTTTACAATATACATGAATGAGATCATTAACAAAGAAAGTATGTTTGCCACTAGAACATCAAATTTGGGATCAGATCATCCATCCAGAAACAGAAGCAAGAACTCACCATATAAAATGGAGAATAAATAGTAATTTAAGAATTGATTATGCAACTGTTTACATATAAAATTGAACAAATAAAAGGATTAGGAAAGATACAAAGATTGGAGAGGAACACATGTAAATTTGCATTATGATTTAGAAACAAAAGAAATAACTAAATCAAGTAGACGAAACCTTAACAGCTTTGAACGCGGGGTGAAGCAAGCCAAGCTCGTCTTTGACCTCAAGAGGATTGCTTGTTTCGTTCCTAACTCTCTTTACTCTTCTACTAGCTAATGTCGTGTGCGTAAACCCATACATTTGAAGGATTTGATTATCCCCAAAGTTGAATGCTCGATCCATCTGCTTCAAGCATCTCTCAACCGGATAATCCCCAAACTTCCCACAAGGCTTGCAACCCACAAAGTGAGTAACCAGCGGCCACCTATGATCACCAAAACCCGGATGATAATTCTCAATCATCTCCTCGTACCTATCTACCAAAATCCCCCAATAACCATGCAAATAATATCCACTCTCGAGATACACTTTTTCGCCCCATTTCTCCCTCTGTGTAGCCAATATATAAACCATGGCCGATTGATCGTCAGCTTCGAAAACAGGCCTGCCCTTGAGCTCTCTAGTCAAAACCTTCCCGGCTTCATCTCTAATCTTTCCTTTCGGTCCCATTGGTGCCCAAGTATCGAGTAAATCCAATGACCACTGAGTGTTCCTCAACAGAAAACTACCAGTATTCAATCCAATCCAATTCTTCTCATCATACACCATCTCGTTCCAGCCGTGCATAACAAAGTTGTGATCTTTGTACCTCTCCCAAGGAACCTCAAATGCCATATCAGTGAACATAGCATCACTGTCCATCCACCACAAGAACTCGACTTCTGGGTGAGACAAGAGCAGCTTCCGAATCAGAGGCAGCTTGGCCCAGAAACCAGCCATCTCAGCATCCAGAAGAGCCATATTGTAGAAAATCTCGATGCCATGAAGCCTGCAGTAATCAATCTTGTTCTTGATGGACTTGAGGAGGTAATGGTCACCGACAGGATTTTCGCAGGGTTTCGGCGACGACCCAGTAACCAGCAGCACCCGAGGCTTGTTGGGTCCGATGAAATTAGGGAAATTGGGATTCTCCTGAAGCCATCTGGATCTCTGCTCGTCCCAATCCGAGATTTTGGGGCCGAGGGTGTACGGCACATTGGGGTCGATTTTGTCGCCTTCCTCGTCGTCTCTCAATATCTTGCTGATGTCGAAGGTGTTGTAGTTGTTTCCGTCGCCGTTGGCGGCGCCGGAGTCGTCGGTGGTGGTCGCGACCGACGTCGTCGTCATCTGGATCTCTTTGAGGACGCGATGAGGCTCCGAGCGGCGGCTGGAGTAGAGATCTCGGATCCCGTTGAAATCCTGCTCCGGAGTTCCGAACTTTCCGGCGCCGATTGTGCCGCGGAGGACGATGAAGGTGAGGACGAGGCAGAGGACGCTGAGCTTGCCGTTGCGGATGAGCCGCTGGATCTTCCGAGCTCTCTGAGCTCCCAGACACTTCTCGATCATTGTGTCGTCGCAATGATGATCACTCCAAATGGGTTTGCGAATTCAGGATTCAAACGGGAAGCTTTGAGGGCATTGAAATTGAAATGGAGGATTCAATGATTTTGGATCTGAGTGGCGGATTCGAAAACCCTAGAGATTCAATTAAGTGGAAATAGAAATATAAAAAACGCGTCTTGTTTATCGTTTCTGGTTTTGGGGTAATTAAGCATCAGTTAAAGAAGACATTTGATTTGGTTACGAACACAAACATGAGGAGCTGTCCAAAATCTGGAAATTCGATTCTAGTTTCTTTATTCTAGATCCATTTCTATTATTAGCCAATTAAAATAAATCAATATCGAGATGTATTTAGTATCTGTTATTCTCACTCGGCTGTGATTCTAATCCCTCAAGCTCACCCCAGATTCCGCCACGTATTGAATAGGATAAATGTGCACAAATTTTATACTATTATCCAATTCGTTCCAATTTAGCCCCTGAATTATCAAACATTTAAAAAAATTGTTCCACTTTAATCAATTGTGTTCAATTTTCTAACATAGTCATTTGCATCAAATTGCTTATATTGTTAATTCATCAAATCATCATGTAACGAAGACAAAATCTCTCTACAAGATTGAAAGTTAACCCACCTAAACAAACTTTACAAAGAGACCGACGACTTAACTAACGCATGAGTCACAATTCGCAGACCGACGAAACAAAAACAAACTCTGTAGACCCCAACTGAGTTGTAGTAGCAAGCTAGTGTATCCAATATAACCAAGCTGGAAACACCAAAATCCTCCTCTCAACTTATAAAACTCGAATGAACCAAATCGCTCCAACTTCTATGACAGACCCATTTAATGGCATCCTTAACCGCGAGCGCCTATACTACCCGAACAATCGCCTCCCCTTTTTAACATTTTCGTCATCCACTCCAAACCCTCCTTAATCTATCTCGTCAAATTACTTATATTATTAATTTTCAAATCATCATATAACAAAGACAAAATCTCTCTAGAAGATTGAAAGTCAACCTATCTAGACAAACATGACAAAGAGACCGATGACCTAACTAACACATGAGTCAGTTCGCAGATCGGTGAAACAAAAGCAAACTCTTTATACCCCATATGAGTTGTAGTAACTAGTTAGTATAACTAACATAAACCAAGTTGAAAACATTAGAACCCTCCCATCATCTTGTAAAACATCATCTTGTAAAACTCGAATGACCACTTGCGAATCCAACTCCAAAATAAAATCACTCCAACCTCTGTCACAAACCCGCTTAATGGCATCCCTAGCTGCGAGCGCATCTACTATCCAAACAATCGTCACCCCTTTGTAACAATTGCGACATCCACTCCAAACCTTTGGTCTATCTCATCCTCCCTCAGGCCCGACCTCGCTAGACCTTGCCACAAGCGACAAGTCTCGACCGTGGTCCTCGCCCCAACATCCTTTCCCCAATCACAACTAATAATGTTTTATTTATAAAAATTAAACTGTTTGTACATTTAGGAAATAAAAATCCTACAAAAGCTTTTTGGACCTTTATGCTTTACTTTATTAATCATTTCATTTATGAAAATGGTTGCCAATAAATAGCCACCGACAAGGACTAAATAGTCTTTTTAATATATAAAAAATAGCTAACTTTAGAAATTTATTTTTCTAAAATATTTAATTAAAGAACTAGAAGGTAAGGATGTCTGGCGTCACCAGTCCATATATCTTCATCACTATAATTTTATAAAGAAAATCACTTTCTTCGTTCTTGAATAATTATTATTTTTAGGAGATACTTTGTAACAATCATTTATAAATATAAATATAAATATAAGCCAGTGGTCAACACGATTCATTAAGATAAAAATAAATAAATTTATCTTTTATGAAGTTTCGCTATACAAATGCAAACATGGCACATGGGATGTGTGTGTGTGCCAATCACATCAAATCTTTAATATAACCAACGTGCAAAAAATAATTTAATATCCCAACACAATTGGTCACTTTCTCTAACAAAATCTGGTTAGTATAGAGCACATTTTCCTGCAAACCAAACAGAGAATTCCCAGAGCTCTATTTACTGTTCATATATGAAAAAACAAATATGTGGAAATCAAAACAATAATCTGTATTTTCTAACCACTGTTTTTATTTTCAAGAAGAGATGTTATACATCAAGTAACATGTTAGAACTTAGAAGAAGAAGAAGAAGAAAAAAGAACTTTCTAGTTGAAAATTGTTACGAATTTCATTTGATTTTGTTTCTTGTTGAGGATTTGCCGTCCGCATATGGATGTTCGGGTGGGGCATACCACAGACCGCATAATATGATCGAGTGGAGACAGAGAAGCAGCGCTGATGAGTAGACTGTTGAAGGAAATATGTTCCAGCATATCTCCACGCCTATAAATAGAATTAGACTGCACGACAGAGCAAAATGTAACGAGCAGTGAAAATAACTATCATGCACGAAGTATTGCTGAGCAAGACATGAACAGCTAGATGGTTGAGGGACTTACCGCACAAATGAAGGAAAAGGAGTTCTCCACAAAAGGTAAGGTAAACTATGGAAGTACCTGTGACCAGAGAGGCATTACGAGATTTAATGCATTTCTTGTTTAGAGTAAAAATCATAATAGAGAACATTCAAAGGAGAATTGAGTATTTTGAATGATAGTTATCAATTTATATGGATCTGTTTTCTATTATAAGGAAAGAGAAGGTGCGGCTTCTTGAGACAGGATTCTCAAATCTCAACTTCTCGCATCTTGAAAATAGTGGGGATTCAAGAGTACAGACAGGACGGGAATATTCAGCTTAAGGAGCACAAGGTGAACAACTTTAACGCAAGGGATTTCATAATTGTTAACTTCTTTTAAATGGTACATAGCATTCGCTAGGCAGGATATTTCTGGAGAACGCATTCGAGCAGAAAGGGTTCACTAAGAAACTATCTTCAAGTAACTAAATTTTGACATTTCTCACAATAGTTTGGGTATAGGGGCATGAATGCTTCTTATATCCTGCAGGGGTAGGGGAGATTTTATTATCCAGAAACCAAGAATCAAGGTTGAAAGTTAAATAAGCTCAGTTCTTGATTTTCTGGAAGAAGAAAAAAAAAAAAATACTTGTTCCGAGGGAGCCAAGCCATTAGTACTAGTTTGATTTACCAGAAAAGCTTAAAGTCACAGAACATGAAATGAAACGATTGTTGCTATCAGCAATAATATAAAATCCATGAAATATAATAAGGATTTTGTCCAGCAAAACTTACCATGAGTAGAACTGATAATGCAGTGATCTTGCACACACAATGCCAATGAAGTTCCCGACAAACATGGTCGTCACGATATCTGTGCATTGTTCAGTCGCAAATCAGCATCCTTAATGAAAAGTTTATAGTATACTCAATAGTAGTTTAAAAAAGAGTTGGACATCCTCCTAAGTTTTATTTGGAAGGATAACTTACGTTCTTCCTTGAGAATCTTGAAGGATGAACTGTTACTATAAGATTTCGTTATAGAGAGAATTTTGGAACGTAAGAAGTTGACAAGTCCACCTTCATGCCTGCATTTCAACATAGTAAGTAACAACTTCAAGCAATTCTAAAGTGCTACTGAATTCAAATTGTTCAAAACTATCATTATTGTCACAAAACCACCACAAAAGTTCATGTGAACATCCTCCACTGAAGTCCAATCAAACAGAACTCTCCTAAATGGATCATACACATATATTTATCTAATCTTCACTCGCAATACATTTCCTATAGAAAATGTCTAGGTAAGAGCATATCCTAGAGGTTCCAATTTAATTGGTGATGTGCAGATCAGCAGATGAGAAGTATATTTATTGTGTGATGTCATTCTAATAACCCCTCAACCTCGAACATCTCAGACTTACATTGGTTGACTTGAATTACTAATAACGGAGAACAAACTTAAACTGTGTACCTACCTGCACCATCTATAATGTGCGAAAGTTATGAGTAATAAAAGGTGAGCAATCAGCAAAGAGGCAGCAAATCCTTTTGACACAAACACTGGTTCGGGAACAAACTTGAAGTTAACAGACCTGAAAAAATTGAGTGAATGTTATTGTCAAGATAAACATGGACAATAATGAAATGACTTCACACAAAACAGTATCTAATATAGATGACGAAAAGCTCCCCAAGATTTACATTAAAGACCAACAATAAGCTTATTAGCATCCTATGTCACACAAGTCACCACATACCAAAAGTGGATGAAGACGCGCCCAAGATTGAAGGATCTTGATATGTATGCAACTGGATATGATATTAAGAAAGGCAGCCCCAGCAAAATCTGCAGAGCCAGTAACCAGTACATGGAAATGAATGAAGATATTCCTCAGACCATATGCATTAGTCACATCATTAATCATAGTTGAAGTCCAACTCACCTAATCACATTGGAAAGAAAGTTAAACAAATATACATCCAACTTCTTATTCTAAAAACGTGCACACAGTGAGAAAATAATGATAAGCATCCAATTAGATTCTTAAATGCCCAATGTTAATGATTTTCCAAGCCAATACAGATAACCAGAGCTTCTATGGACATTAACAGACATGGTACACACCTGCACCAGTGCCGCACCAGCTAAAGCTGATATTACCCCTTTGATATCCATGGCCTTGCAAAGAAAGTTTTTCAGAAACAAGTGTCAGCTTGATTACAGCTCGTATGGGAATTCACACACAGTAGAAAAAAATCTAGTCACATAGGATCAAAAATACCTTCAACATGAGAAGTAATAGAGGTGGAGCACTGAGGAGCACATTCATCTTAACTGACACAGCCGCACTATACAAATGAATAAAAAGCGTTAAACGACTAATTTACCTGTACAAATTTATAGGAAAGCAAACAAATTACCTGAAAATAATCAATCCTAGGTGCCATCTTTGATAAAGAAGTGTGGCCAGTGAAGCATGAAGAAGAGTCATTGCAACACAGTCATTAAAGAGACGAAGCACAAAGATAGAGTGCACTCTTTTTGAAAGACAAAGCAAGCTAAGTGCCCACCATGGAAGCTGCAAGAAAAAATTAAGACCAACAAATATTAAAGCCAAACCTCGGAAAAGAAAGCTAACATAAGATGGGGCAAGAAAATGAAGGCTAAAGATGATTCCTCGGATAATTACCCATAGAGATAATGTTGTTGGGTAAACTCTATATATCAATATCATATAACCTATATTATATGCTACTCATTTTATGCCTATGAATGTAAAAAATTTATCACTTTGTTTTCAAATAAATAACACAATAAAATTTGCATACCACATCTGTCTTCACATAGATAAATAGGATGATCCCCAGATTTACCATGTACAAAAGGCTGAACATAATCTGCAACCACAAAATAGTAAGCACACAATGAGATACTAATTTAGTATCAAGAGTATGACTTGGCTGCAAAACTAGTGACAGAGACATTCCAAACTCCAAAACAACCCTCCAAGAATATGCAATCAACAATCACAAGTGATACATCCCAAAATGCCAATTTGTGGCGATAACTACCACTACCCAAATAACTCCACTCTACAATTATAGCTAGCCCCAAAATCTGAAATTATCAAATATGTTGCTAATTCTGCATAATTGATATCACCCTAGTGACTAGTTCTGACCAAACTCAGAATTCATGAATTCAAATGGCATTTCCACTTGCATACAAAAAATACCCTGTTGAGTGGATCAAAGTATCTTTACCACTATGTATCAATAATGTATGATCTGCAATCTAACAATTGCTAGAAAGATGAAAATGAAGCTACCTGAGCTGGATAGACCTCACCTCCAGTAATGTACTGAATAGCAGAGTAAACGTAGAGAAAGCCAGCTGGATAAACCAGAGGCCCTGTGTCACCTTTCAAGTTCTCATAATCCCTTTCTCCTCCCAGGAACCCAGTCACCTTTTCATTCATTTTGACAATTAGACCAAAAATTAGTGACAAAATAAAGAGCTCATTAATCCAAACAACATTAAGAAAATGAAAACGATAAACAAACCTGTGACATGTACGCATCCCAGTCAATTTTTGTGTCTGAAGAGTACAAAAACAACATCAAGTTATTGCTAGGTTCAGATAAAGTGGAAGCGAAGAGTATGGTAAATGGAATTCAGCTTACAAGGTACGTAGGCGATGATCAGAGATATGAGAATCGCATCGGCAAGTAGCAATGTCGATGCAAAACACAGTTTTGGGTTTTTGAAAATGCGCGAAAGGATCGGGTTTTCTGATGAATTCCGAGAGGGTTTCGTCTTCCGATTCCCTCCTGACTTGACGGCCATGCCTCTCTTCTCTTCCTCTTCGGGAATTTCGATGAATCCTCTGCTTGCTTGCTTTTCCCAGACTGCTCGCAGTCGCGGAGTTGAAGACGACTCATGGTCGCTGAAGTTGGGTAGATCGCACAAAATACGACGTCGTATTGTTGGAGTTAAGTCTCATGCTATTTTTCTCTATCAGTAGGCTGCACAGAGTTCTGAAACGGTGTCGTTTAGTGGAATTATGTGAGATATAGCTGGCTATTGGGTCATTGGCCCGCGGGCCATTTCTCGCCCAGCCCGTTTATAATGTCTCCGCCCTCCGGGTTTTTAAATTGAAATTTGTTTATAATTGGACCGAGTCAAAGCTGGTCCGACGAAGCAGACCTTACGATTTAAAAAAAAAAAAAAACTGATGTCTAATGAAGAAAAAAAATTATACACTGCCACCTCAGCAATTATGATGACATGTTGTGTTCATCTCGTGTTGAAGATTGTTTGTATGTTGCACGATTAATATGAACATAAAATACGAATATGGCTTGTTTAACATGATAATTAAATAAACTATAATGTCACGAGCATGACCAATTTATTATGCATGATATAACTGACACACTTGTCATATATAATATGTTTGACATGACTAAGGTTATGATTACGGGCTCTCCTCTCTCTCTCTCTCTCTCTCTGCTTGTTTTCCTAGAGTTTTCAGAGTAAAAATTGTAGCC
>JAYMTH010002167.1:0-13093 GCA_036897465.1 Pelargonium australe
TGGCAAGGGGTATAATAGACTAAAGACAAAGATTTTTGGTGGATTTAGCCATAATGATGGTGGATTTAGCACCTCCCAAAATTTAACAGATATATACGTATAGACGTTGTATGTAAATCCGTACAAATTAACCGCCACCGTCCATATAAAACCCACCACCTTCTCAAAACTTACTGGACCGTGACAACCAAACGCAACAAACAGCGCGTGGGCTCAGCACCACCAAAACATCAGTGATTTTAAAAAGCTTCCTCATCACCCTCGTATTATATATAGCCGAAACGATCATCACCCAAAGTGATCAACCCAAAATCCGCCATGGGAGACGAGAACAGAGAAGCTCTCCTAAACAATGAATCCAACAGAAAATTCACGCGAACCATATCTCACGCGAAGGACGAGCTCCGGATCTTCAGATCGTACCTCCGATGGATGTGCGTCGACCAATCCAACATCTGGACCGCCTGCCTCTCCTGGTTCATTTTCGTCCTCTTCGCCATCGTCGTCCCTCTCGTCTCGCATTTCGTTCTCGCCTGCGAGTCCTGCGACAGCACGCACGAGCGCCCCTACGACGGCGTCGTTCAGCTCTCATTGACCGCCGTCGCGTCGCTCTCCTTCATTTGCCTCTCCGGCTTTGTCCGCAAGTACGGCCTCCGGCGGTTTCTGTTCCTCGACAAGCTCTTCGACGAGAGCGAGACTGTGAGGAAGGGTTACACGAATCAGCTCAATGTAAGCTTTCTCTTCTCTCTGTTGCTCTTGTGCTCAATTTTGGTGTTGAAATTTTAACTTTAGGTTTGAGGATTTTGATTGAATGGCTTTATTGTTCTCTGATGGTAAATTGAGCAGAGAATTCTAGGGCTAGATCATGAAGATTGAACTCATATTGAATAAAATTTACATGTACTCTTTGGAATTTTGAATTCTGGTAGTTGATTGTGTTTTTGTTGCATATGGCAATGCACCTTTTAAATTTAATTTTGAGCTTCTATGTTCTAATGATTTTGGCTTTCAACATAAATTACTGAGTGAATAAGTGATTTTATTAAAAGTATTGAAACAGAGGAAGCAAGGGTTTGATCTTCCTTGTGCTGGAATTTTTATTTTCAAAATCAAATGCTATGCCAAGTCATCCAACCTGAGCTGGGCCTTTGACTTCGGAGTTTGGTCATCCAAACTGGATCTTGTGTATGCATTCAAGCACAATGTATGCCAGCATGAAAAGGTGTCATAGGCAAGGTCTCTTTGTAGTTCATTTCCTCAACCATACACAAAAAAGTAGTGAAAGATTGGAAGGGAAATTGGATTTTAGTGGTGTGTCATAATAGGATATTGGATTTTAGCGGTGGGTCATAGTAGAAAATGTGACCTGCTAACAATGAAGTGGAGACAACCTTGTAGCGTAATTATTGGATTCCAAGATGATTAGTATTGGGCTGAAGCTAGACCTGTACGCTAGCATGCCACTGCTAACAAGGAAAAAAAGTTATTAGCCTGTCATCAGTGTTATTTTCTTGCTAAAAAGGCCAATCCGACCTAAATCATCCTGAACACCTTAGCAAGCCGACATAACTATGGGGTTAGTTATAACTTATAAGGGGTTGGGAACGCTCCACTAGCAAGCCGGATTTCTAGTTTGAGTTATGAATAAGAAGGTCCTTGGAAAGTCGTAAGGCATAACTAGAAGATTCTAGAGGGGTTTCCCAATAACCATTAGGGAAGCCAAAAGAATCTGTTTTGGTGGAACTTATTCCCATGGATTGTTTTTGTTACTTTGGCTGTTGATGGGTATAAGTTTTGAATCTGCTTTTCCTTTCCTTCTTTTTCTTTTTTGGTGTTTGTTGTTTTGTATATATATTTGTATCATGCCAATGAACATTTCTTATATACAAAATTAAAAAGACTATAGGTTTGATCCCACATAACTTCCCCACTGCCAAAGTGTACATTGTATTATATGATTGAGCATTGGGGCTATGATTAGATGCACTTCTTTATTAAATCTTTGTTTTCATTTTGATTAGATGCATATGTTATGTAAAGTCTTATGACTTGTATTCCACTAATATTGTATTGCAGAGTTCACTGAAGATACTCTCCTCCTTTGTCCTCCCTTGTTTTCTGCTGGAAAGTGCATACAAGATATGGTGGTACGCGTCTGGGGCTTCACAAATTCCCTTCTTGGGCAATGTTTACCTGAGTGACACCGTAGCATGCATCATGGAACTTTGCTCATGGCTTTATCGTACCACAGTCATTTTCCTTGTGTGTATTCTCTTTCACTTGATATGTCACCTCCAGATCCTACGGCTCCAAGACTTTGCTCAGGTTTTTCAAGTGGATTCCGATGTAGGGTCAGTGTTGTCGGAACATCTTAGGATCAGAAGGCATCTGCGGATCATAAGCCATCGATATCGCTTGTTCATACTATGGTTCCTAATTTTGGTCACTAGCAGCCAATTTGCTTCATTGCTCATCACAACCAAGTCCAATGCTGATCTTAATGTATACAGGGCTGGAGAACTTGCGGTATACTTCCTTTTACATATTTTGTCAGCTACTACATTATTAGTATGCAACTTCATTTAGATGTCCCTAAATTCATTACCTGTTTACATGCTTGATGCCTGATGCTCTTTTTGGTCTAATTTTAAATTCAACTCTCCATTTATGATGAGAATGTTCTCTGGCAATTTGGTAATAGTAAAATAGCAGACAGTGGTTTCTCTTACCTAAAATGCAGGTTGGAGTTTCATGTAGTTTTGTTATAAATAAATAAATGGTCTCAACAGCTAAAGCTAATTAGTAATAGTTATCATGAGATAACCATATTATTGTTGCGCTAATGTAGTATCATGTTCTGTTTTGCAGTTATGCTCAGTGACCCTTGTCACAGGGCTCTTAATATTGCTGCGATGTGCAACAAAGATCACACACAAGGCACAGGCCGTCACATGCCTTGCCACCAAGTGGCACATTTGTGCTACACTAGACAGTTTCGATGAAGCTCGTGAAAGTGAGACTCCAACATCAAACATTTCTACCGGCCAGATCTTGCCCATCACCTGTAATAGCCATTTTCAAGGGGAATTGTCATCTGAGTTGGATGAAACTGGTGATGAAGAAGACGACATTGACACCACCAAGCTGATCCCAGCCTATGCTTGTAACACCATTTCATTCCAGAAAAGACAAGCTCTTGGTAAGTCAATGTTTATTAACTCCTACAAATTAAGTGATTGTACTTAACAGTTGTTACACATGTATGTGTCTAGACTCAAACTTTGTGATTGGTATGGAACTTGCAGTAACATACTTCGAGAACAACAGAGCAGGGATTACGCTGTACGGGTTTACCATTGATAGGAGCACACTTCACACCATTTTTGGTCTGGAGTTGTCTCTGGTTTTGTGGTTGCTTGGAAAGACCATTACTGGCATTTCTTGAGATGCTTGGGCTATACACTTTTATCTTATTGATTGCCTAGAAGGAGAATGCAAGTAGAAAGAAATTCCACAGGAAGAAAGACAGAAAACTGGGTGGTTTGTTCTGGTTTCTGGGGTGAGATCCCATGTAAAATATAGGTCTTGTATATTGTTGTTTTTATTTCATATTTATTCAATTTGTATTCCATGTTATCCCAATATCTAATGGTTATTGTTTTCAGATTTTTTTGTTTTCTTTTTAGTTTCTTTGTCTGTAATAGTTTTATAATACCGTTACAAAGTGAGTGTTCACTTTTAACATGTACTCTTGAGCCTACATTTTTATTCGTTTTTTTTTTATATCTTTTCAAAAACCAACAAATACACATGCATTTTTATACAATTGGTATTTAATTATTTTTATTTCAAAGGTGAACAGAGTAGACCCAAAGGAAGATTACATTTCTTAATGTTCCATGACGTACAAAAATGATGTGGTCCAAATTATGCGAACGAGGACCTCAATCCGACGTGTCACGTGAACGTGGAAGAAGTTGATGAGTAGATAAACAAGACATAGACAACGTCAAATTCAAACAATTATAACACATAGACAAGACAACGTCAAATTCAAAAACAATCAAAGTTCACCAAATCATAACATACACATCACTGGTAATAATATATTCAAATGAATAATAGGACATCAAATTTTTTATAATCAATTTATCAGTTAATGCTTGATGCTTCCATTGAAAATTGCGAGTGCATGAGTATTCATCTTTGAAAGCCATGAGTCACGCGCAATCTACTGATCCAACGGATAATAGCGTATCCACGTGTCAACCATCGAACTCATAATGCGCCATGTTGGGCTTCCACTCAAATAAGGCCCAACACATTTTCATCGTGACACGTCCCATCGCGCCAAAAATAACTGTTAGGGAAAACAACTTTCCTTCCAAACGACGTCGCTTTTCCGTCATTTCTCGTCAACACGACAACGTATTTATCACTTCGTCAATGGCGACGAAAGTGACTATCTTGATCTTCGCAATCTTCCCCAAATGCGAAAACAGGAAAAACAAGCAAAAACCCAAACCCTTAACCATTTGATCCCCAAATTGTTCTCACACTTTTGAGAGCACAAAACCTAAAGCAGATTGCTGTTGAATCTGATCTCCTTCCGCTACGGCTATGGAGATTGGTTCGGCTCCAATCAGTTCTTGCTCCAAGGAGCACCAGCAGATCTACCAGGAATGGTTTAATTTTGCTGATTCAGGTACAGTCTGATGCGTGTTTATATGTATTATATGTATCTCTTTGATTCTTGAGAAAGCTCTGGCAACTGGAAAGGAAGTGAAAGTAGAGCAATGCTGTATTGGTTTCTTATGTTCTTCCGGTTGTTTGTTTTTTATCAGATAATGATGGCCGCATCACGGGAAATGACGCTATCAAGTTCTTTTCCATGTCCAATTTGTCTCGACCAGATCTCAAACTGGTTTTTCCTCTTCCTCTTCAAGTTTTAGAAAGCAACTATTTTCGGAATCTGCTTAAATGATGTAGTAATTTTGGTGTTTTGGACCGTGTTTAAGTGTTTAAATTACTGAATAGGAGAGGAAGCTACTGAAAATTCTATATTTAGAACTAGATGATGGTTTCATGATAAAATAGTGTTAATATTATATTTGTGATTTTAGAAAGATTCCAGCTTCTATATACTATATAAAGAGATTGAGTTCATGTTTGATTTACATCAGTTTAAACTTATGGCTATGAATGTCAAATGTCAGCTTGGGACAGTGTTCCAGTTGATTGCTTGGCTCGATAGTTTACATTGGACTTCATATTAGCTAACAGTTAGTTGACTGTTTAAACACTGTTTAGAAATAACAAATTAATCCTTTGTTGTACTACAGCCTAAGTTTGGCATTACCTGGACAAGGTGCCTCACTCCCTTTCATGTCTCTGCTCAGTATTATTGTTTGCCCTATTTTGCTGCTAACTATGTTATATTTTGATGGGTTTGATTGTTAGTGTGGCTTCTTTCCTCTCATTTATATATTGATTTGGTTTCTTCTTTCCCTTCTAAAAGGTGTGGGCGATTGCAGACTCCAAGCGGCAGGGATTTCTTGGTTTAAGAGAATTTATTACTGCTATGCAGGTCTGAATCATACATCATCTTGCATGTTGAGTTTAATTTAGTATTTATTTAAAACTTAACCCGTAGTTTTGTTACGCAGCTAGTTTCTTTGGCACAAGCTGGGCATCAAATATCTCAAGATCTCCTGAATAGTGAAAGTAAGTTGTTTGTCACCCTTCTAGCATGCTTGGAGTAGTGTAGTCTCATGTTTAAACTGGTGATTTTTACTGCACAGCTTGTTGTTTAACAAGGGTCTCTCCTGATATATATGTTCAAGTAATTATCTCGAATGCTAATTAGAAGTCAATTTGTATTCACATATTGCAGTTGACTTGCAGAATCTTAAACCTCCTGCAATGGATGGTTTGGATGCATTACTAGCAGTAAGTACCCTACTTCTATGTTCTGAATTTTAATTTGGTTGCTTAAGTTCTTATATTTTTTTGTTGAAATTATTCAGAAGCAAAAGCTTAAAAAAAAGTCTAGTGACACAGATTTAAATGGTAAGAACATTTTCATTATGTTCAAAATTGCTCATTGGGCCTTTAACTTCTTTGTGCATGCTCATTATTTGGCTGTGATGCAGATAGCCCTCCTCAATTGCAACCCTCACTATCATCAAACTGGTTTACTTCAAAACCATCGAAAAAGGTACCTTCTTTGTCTATTTGCCTTTACAGTTTCCAAAGCTCTTTACCGAATTATTTTAATTCCTTCTTTTATCTATTGTTTTTTTTTCCCTACTGCAGTTACTCGCTTGTAATATAATACTAGCAGCTATTAGGATGCTTTGTGATTTTCACTTTAAATTTTTCAGAGTATTTACCATGCTCCATTTAATAACTCAAGTGTTGGATATCTATCACTTGTTCTATCTTTAGTCTTTACTCTTGGCTAAATCATCTATTTTGAAACCTCGTTCGCTGCTTTGTCAAAGCAATTAGAATCCAGGGGCACCCCACCCATATTGTTCTTGGAACATTGATCCATGGACGAGAATCTTGTTATTCGTTGAAAGCATAGGGTTATAATAGCATCCCAGACTGTGTAGTTGCTTTTGCTTTTCATAGTGACATTGCCCAACTCCAGAAACATGGTACAGATAGTGATTGTCATTCTTCTCTTTTGTAGTGTTCTTAGTTTAAATGTTATCCTCTCTCTGTGCGTATAGATGCCATTCCATCTTATTTTCATATACTTGTGAATTTCTGTGTTAATTTATATTCAGTACAACATCACACTCATACATAGGATTCCTATTTTTGCGCCTATGTTCAGATATCTGTGTCCTCTGTTACATCAATCATTGATGGCTTGAAGACGCTGTACCTTCAGAAACTGAAGCCGTTAGAAGTCACATATCGTTTCAATGATTTTGTATCCCCGGCACTGGTGAGTTAATATGATTTTTCCAAAAAAAAAAGTGTGCATACACTACTGAATATGCTTTATTTTTTATATATTTAATAGTACTATTGATTCTAAATGGCAAATCATAGAATTTCTATACAATATGATCATTAGTTATTGTAAATTTCTTGAATATCTCAGACTAGCAGTGACTTTGATGCCAAACCTATGGTTATGCTTTTGGGTCAATACTCCACTGGGAAGACAACTTTCATTAAGCATTTGCTCAAGTCTGGTTATCCAGGTATATTATGTCGTCTCTCTTTTGTTTCTCTGTGTGTTTTCTGGTTTATATCTTGTGATACTTATTCTGTTTATCATGTCTGACAGGAGCCCACATTGGACCTGAGCCTACAACTGATAGATTTGTTGTTGTCATGGTATTACATTCAATCTTTATTACATTGTAATTGAGTGTTACTTGACAAACTATAACTTTGATAATATTTTTGAAACCCATTCTTGTTTTAATCTCAATAAAGTTGTTATATCAATAATGGATGTTCATTTCGTATAGCCAATAAGTCTCAATAATGATATAATATCATTGATGTTGTGATGAGGTCAATCAGCTTTTTTCTTTCTGCTTCTATGAGTTAAAATATTATTTCCATCTTGCTGAATTTTCTTTTGTTTTCTATAGTCTGGACCTGATGAAAGAAGTATCCCTGGGAACACTGTTGCTGTTCAAGCAGACATGCCATTCAGTGGGCTCACAACCTTTGGCACAGCATTTTTATCAAAGTTTGAGTGCTCCCAAATGCCGCATAATGTTCGTATTGTTATTCAGTATTATTGAAAATTTCTTTTTTGTGAATATATAAACCTTGAAACGAACATATTTCATATGCTTGAAGCTTCTCGATCACATTACGTTTGTGGATACCCCTGGAGTTTTATCTGGAGAAAAGCAACGAACGCAGCGAGCCTATGACTTTACAGGTGTAACTTCATGGTTTGCCGCTAAGTGTGACCTCATTTTACTTCTATTTGATCCTCACAAACTTGATATTAGTGACGAGTTCAAGCGAGTAATTTCTTCTTTACGAGGTCATGATGACAAGATTCGTGTGGTCTTGAACAAGGCTGACCAAATTGATACCCAACAAGTATGAACTTGTTCCACCTAGATACTTGCTGTCCTATCTCCTTACATATTTATGTGGATCTGTCTGTTTGAAGCTAATTTGCTTCTGCTTGGCCTGTGTTGCAGCTGATGAGGGTTTATGGAGCATTAATGTGGTCACTTGGCAAGGTTCTAAATACTCCTGAGGTCATGCGTGTTTATATTGGGTAGGCTTTCTGTTTCTGTGCTTTTAAACAACATTGTGAAGTAGTTTGTAATTTGTACCCTTAGGTTCTAGACTTCAAGTAACATGAGATGGAATCTACATGAATAATAATTGTTCCAATACCATTATATTCAGGTCTTTTTTATTAGTTAGCATCGTTAGTTATGCCCACAAGTTACAGTTACATGGTTTTTTTATCTACAAGTTGGGACTAGAAGAGTTGGGCGGGTGGTAGGAGTGGTAAAATATCGCCCGAATATTTAGTGGTGGCAGAATGAATACTAAGCTGAAATAAATTATTTACAAGGTGGTTCTGGTTGAATGCATGGGTAGTCCAACAAACCGATATGTGCTGTGAGAAAAGACCATATTTAACAAAGGTGTGGGTTTTGAGACTGAGTGGTGGTTAAAATTTATTACTGTGCCGGGCCCCAATTAATTGGGATAGTTGTTTGTTAAGTTTGCTACCTTCATTCAATATCCTAATGGTTTAGTGATTTTCTTTAACCTCTCTGTTTGTTTCCAGTGTAAATATTGTAGTTAGCTTCATTCCTAGACAAATCATGATGGGTAGTCCATAAATGACATGGGTTGATGAATTGAGAAAGAAAAAAAAGAGAAACATTGGCAAGGCTTTAGTAGAGATATGGCTTTTAGACAGGACAGAGGATAGTCAATATTTGTTCACGTCTCAATCCCAATTACTTGGAATGAGAGGTTTGTTAAGTTGAAAGTTGATAAAGTTTGATGCTCTTCTCTATTTTTCACGTTTTTTTTCCCCAGACCTAAATATGAAAGCCAGCTTTATTTATTGATACAATAACAATGGATTAGTGTTTTTATTCTTTTTTGATGAAATTATCCAATTTAAATTATTCATTTCCTTCATCAAGAAATTTTATGCCTATTAGACTATTTATGTTAAATCTCTCCTGGCCTTTTCAGTTCATTCAATGACAAGCCCGTAAGTGATAATCATGCTGGTCCACTTGGGAAAGATCTTTTTGAAAGAGAGCAGGAAGACCTTCTTTCTGATCTTAAAGATATTCCGAAGAAGGCTTGTGATCGTCGAGTGAGTTTACTCTGTTTACTTTTTGTTTGCCTCCCTCCCTTCATCAACCATAGTAGGTGTTCATAGAAATAATGTGCAAATGAATCTGCATAATTGGTTCTATTTGGTAGTGACTCAATCTAGTGAGGCTGATCTCTCTTTTATCCCATACTTGCTATCAAATATGCTGATACATACTCTTTTCACAGATCAATGAATTTGTGAAACGTGCAAGAGCTGTCAAGATACATTCCTACATCATCAGTCATCTCAAAAAGGAGATGCCTGCTATGATGGGCAAAGCGAAGGCGCAACAGAAACTTATAGATAATCTAGAAGATGAGTTTGCAAAGGTTTGAACAGTGTGGACATCTTATAGAATTCAATTATGAGAGACACTGGCATTTCTATCATTTACATCACAATTGTTAAAAATGCAGGTCCAAAGGGAGTTTCATCTACCTGCAGGTGATTTCCCAAATGTGGATCATTTTAGGGAGATCTTGAGCGGGTACAACATCGACAAGTTTGAAAAGTTGAAGCCTAAGATGATACAAGCTGTGGATGACATGTTGGGTTATGACATCCCTAATCTGTTGAAGAATTTCAGAAACCCCTATGATTAAAGGACCACCTCTGTATTGGGGGAGGGTAGCCTTGCACAGAGTGGGAGTGAGCATCTCAATTTTGGCTATATATTGTATTATCTTTGACACATCAAATACTGGCATAAATTGTATCAGATGTTACATACATTTAGACAAATGTAGGATTAATTCATGCTTGTAATAAAATTAGATGGAAATGCTCATTACTAGCAGAAATATTCTTTCTATTTATTTATCTGATTGTCATTATGAAACTGTATTCATATCGAAAATTGGAGACAGGTTGCCTGTTTAGATCCAGATTAGTGGAACTGGAAATTAGTTGTGCGCACAGGAAGTTTGAGTTTTGTTTCTCCATAGGATTCAATCAACAAGAATGTGGTCATTTCAATTGTGATATAAAGATGAGGAAGATTTTTCTGGGTAAGTCTCAAATTGAGCTACCAGAACTTCCTGCACTGATCAAACAACATTTCCCAAAAGTTCCAAAGTAAAATATTGCATTTTAGCTGGATTGATCTTTCATGGGAGCATCTCAGAATATGTGGCTGTTTTTCATATAATATACTTGTGGGGGCTATTTATTGATAGTGTTTAGAACAATAAATAGATACATGTCACTGAAAAAGAATAAGCTAGCCCAAAATGTACATACATATGTATATAGCGAGAGAGAGTAGAATCAGAGTAGAAACTGAGCTAGACTGTTTTTCATGACATGATCAGCAATAATAGCATTTGTCCTCTCTGTGGGATGGAATGAGTCCCAGAATACAAACTGGTTAGCATCTGAGCAGGTCAATAGGCTCATTCTGGAGCACATGTAGCTCATTTCAAACCTTCCACTTCCACAACAAGCTTGTGCTGCCACCTCAAACCCTATTCAAATGAGAAAAAAAGAATCTTAGCCAATAAATTCATGCCAGTGAGGTGATGCAATATCATCAGTTAACACCCATACCGTCTCAATGAATTTGTGGGTGTGAAGTACCCGCCCGAATCTATTTGGTTTGTGTCTTGGATGAGAATTTCAACCAATATATCACGACTGAGCCTCAGGACATTCGGTTAGAAATGGTTATTTTTCTTAATGAGGGTTGATGCCACCATTAACCAACTATATATTTGATGGCTAAAAAGTCAATATCTCATGCATCCCATGGCCTAATGATATATTTTGATCAGACCAAGTGTGATTCTAGTAAAAGCATTGTAACCAACTTAACTTACCAAAAGACTTTGGGTTGTCCACAATCTCCATCAAGATATCATAAGGATTTGACTGCACCAGCCGGATTCCGGCGAGCTCGTCTCCGAGCCTCTCCACCACTCGCCGGAGCTTCTGATTGAAATCTCTGGCCACCACATTGTACTCCTCCACGCATCCGCTCCCGCGAAACATATTCGTGGCTCTCTCCAGCGGCAGACACCCCATCGGAGGAACCCCACTTATTGACACCTTCCGGCCTCCCGCCGCGTAGAGCTCCCGGACAAACTTCTCCGCTATCCCGACAAGAAAATCTTGGTACTGTCCGATGGTGAACTCCGATGAGCGCCGCCGGAATATGTAATAGTTTTCGAGGAAATCGTTGGTTCCTAGGCTTATGAGATAGAGTGCTTCCCCAAGAACCTGGTTTGCTGCTTCCTCGCCAAGATGCTTCCTCAGCTTTTCTTGGTACTCCTTGTAGTACTCCATTTCCTTCCATAATGGTATCACTGACTAAAAGTTCATTCACAACACACAACAACAACAACAACACCAACAACATCATTATCATCAATTGGCAAGTGACAACCTTTTGTTTAGTAACAGCACATAGGATTGATTTGAACTCACTTAGTCTAAGTGAAAATGAGAACCTCGTGATCATGGAGACAAAACTCATGATCTTTCTACTTTTAGGTACTGACATGATGCAGAATTTTATCCGGCAGGGACACAAAATGCTTTATTTTTATACAAAATTAAAATGCGTTAAAAAACAGAATTCAAGTTATCTAAAACCATTCTTTATATGATATATATTAGAGTAACCGTGACTTAAAAATCCCGAGTTCGAGTTCTGACGTCACTCGTATCAAATTCTAGTACAAGGTTAGAAGTGGACACGTGCAAGCCAATTATCGCTTTGCATGTGGCTCATGCACATGTCCACGTCCTGACTTGTACTAGAATTTTAACATAGGTGGCAACAAGACTTGTACTCAAAACTTTTAGCCACTATGCTCTAATCAACTCCTTATACTTGAGTTGGTTCTTTAAGGAAAGGGAACAATATCTAGAACTTCTAAACCACTAAGGGTGGCGCAGTTGGTTAATCCAGCTGTGTGAGTGGGGAGAGGTCATAAGATCGATCCCCACTCAACACATCTTTGGTGGTAGTGGTGTAAGAGACCACTTTGGTGCGGTAAAATGTCAAAAACCCTAGTCTAGGGTTTAAGAGGCAAAGTCTCTTTCCTGAACACTGTTGGTTCCTTGGTTTCAAGCTTGTATATATACGTCTTGACAGGTTCACTTAGCTTGTATATATATATATATAGAACTTCTATACGTCGGAGAAAGGCGTTGCTATCACTCAACCGAGTATTTTTGTTGAAATTACTTAATTTCACTCGACTATAACAGAGTTATAGCGTGGGTCACTGCCTACTATATATTGGTTTTGGGTGGGATGATGAACAATTAATACTACCAAAGTTAACAATAAGACTTACAAGAACATCAGAAGTTGCATTGTCATATCCAGTTCCAGCAGAAGCAAAGCAAACACCAGAGGCAAAATCTTGAATGCCATAAGCAGGGTCCAAGTAGGCAGGCACTATCGGCTTTATCCCAAAAGCTTCCGAAATGACGTCCGTCGGAATCCGGCCATTGGAGAACCTTCCGGTGGGGCGGCCCTCGAGAAAGTCCCGGCCGTAGGGCTGGAAGTTGCTCTTGAGCAAAGTAGAGATATGGTTATTGTTGCCAGAATCCACAGAGGAGTCTCCAAACACAATAATGGCTGGAACTTTGGCATTGATGCACCACAGCATTTGGAAGAGGAGGAGGATGAGGAACCCACCAGAAATGGCATGAAGAATATGAGCCATGTTTTTTATTATTATTGATTTTTTTTGTGATTGAGTACTTGAATCAATGGAGGTTTATTGAAAGGAAATGTAGGTG